>APFE031022867.1:6888-36222 GCA_000404065.3 Pinus taeda | reverse complement strand
GCCTACAGTGGCTGAGCCTAAGCAGCAGGCTAAAGACCGTAAGAAAACAAAGAATAAATCAAAACAATCAGGGAAACCCGTAGTTATCAAAGAAACACCAAAACCATCTGAGCAAAAGATGAAATACCAGAAAGTGGCATCCAAGCCAAGCGAAATAGCACAGCAAACCAAAATTAGAACAAGGAGCCAGTTGAACAAGGCAAAGGGAAAGTCAATTGCAATAGAGGACAGCCCCATGTCAAAGGGTAGCCTTAAAGATTTGCTAGAAGCCATTGACTTTGAACAAGCTACTTCTGTACAGGTGGAGCCCGTGCCAATAGACCTAACACATTCATCTCCTGACAATTCTAAGAAATCCAAAGCCTCCAAAAGGCTAAGATTCGAAGAAGCTGGGAAGGAATTCATGGTGAAGCCTCGAAGGCCAATTACTAGAGGTCAAGCACAAGCAGCAAAACAAATCCCAAAGGATGAGGAGACTGCCAAGGCAATAACAAAACAAACTAAACCATTGCCTGAGATAGAGAAACCAGAAAGGATAGAAAAAATAGAGAAGGCAAAGAAGGCAGAAAAGGCAGTAAAGGTAGAGAAGGTACAGGAAACTAAAAGGATAATTTATACCAGAGAGCAGACTAAACAGAAAGGAAAACAGGTAGCTCAGGCCAAAGAAACCAAGGAGAGCAAAAAGAAAGAGGTAAAGGAAAAGACTCCTTTGGTTAAAAAAGAGAAAACCTCATCCACTAAGGGAAAATGGGAAGCAGCTGACCAGGAGTTGGCCAATTTTGAAAAGACAGTGTCTGAGATTGCTGCTATGGAAAGTGAACTTGCCAAGCTGAAGGCTCAGCTAGGCCAGTTAGCTCCCAAATGAATTTATTTTCATTATTGCACCAAGTTTTTGTTTCATGTTTCTTAAGTTCATTAATGTTTTTTGAGGCATGTATTAAGGAAAGGATAGTAAGCAATTTTGGGATCAAAGAGGAAAGCTGTGACAGTCTGAAATGATTAAAGACTGTGATTTTGTGATTTTGCAAAAAACAGCAGTTTCGTAGCGCGCTACGAAACTGCTGTAGGTGACTATTTTTAAGGAAAAATTTGAAAACATTGCTGAGGTCACCAAATTTTGTGGAGAAAGGCTTCGAGGATGGAAAGGGAATCACCATAGTTGCTTAAGCTTTCAAAAGTTGACAAGTGTAAACCTCAATGCATAAAGGTAAGATCTTTCGTTTTTACCAAGTTCCATAAAGCACCTTTATAACCACAGAATTAGGGTTTTTGGTAGGCTTACCAGGGTTTTGAGTTCAACACCTGGCAGTATTCGCAAAGCATCTTGATTATTCAGGCAGATGGTGTATGACATGGTCATTAAAGGTCATTAATACAGCTTAAAGCATTTTTTGTTGGAAAAAGAACATGGAGCAAAACAGGGACCGGGAAAACAGAGGATATTTCTGCAACAAATGGTTGAGTCAGCAACACCTTCAGGATCCAAGGCAGCAAGTACAACGAATGCTCCTCAAGATACATTTCAGCTCCTACATGAAGAACACAGCTGTCAGAAATCAGGAGGGAATCAAGCAAACGAGGAGAAAGAAGCAAAATTTGATTAGAACTAGGACTCTTTTGTATTTAAAGCAATACCTCTGTATTTAGTAAATTAGTTTCAATATGGATAAGGTAGTTAGTTTTAAGTTTTCGAGCTCCCCTCATGCTGGAGGAGGAGACTCAAGATAGCTTAGCTTTATTTCCTATATATAGCAAGAACTCGGATGTATCAAGGGTTGGAGACTTTTATAAAAAGACTGAGTTCTCATATTGGTGTATGTACAGTTTCTTATTACAGTAATAGAAAAACAGCTGTTGTTTCTTCTCAAGATTCTCAATGAATTATATTGTTCAAATGTGATGGTGTTTTATTTTCTTGATGTTCTTGTACTGCCTTGTTACAACATAATCACTCAGAATTCATTTCTAATGCTCTGACTTCCTGTATGTTTGGCAAGCTGTAGTTTGTGTTAATGTTCTCGTACAGTCTTGTTATAACACAATCACTCAGAATTCATATCATATGCTTTGACTTCCTGTGTGTTTAGCAAGCTGTGGTTTTTGTGAAGTATGTTTGAACAATCAATGCAAAGAGCCTTGACTTCCATGAAATGACTGTGTTTTTGTTTACTAAGTGTGTGAGACTCCATAGCCCAATGAAGACCAAATTTGATGTGTGTCCAACCAGCTTTATTTTCATAAGTGTGTGAAGATTTAGCCCTCTGTTGTTGTGATTAATTCTTATCAGAAGTTTGTGAGAGAGCCCTCTCTGGCCAAGGAGGCTAATCTTTGGTCTAAAGCCTGGTCTGAAACAGTTGCATAAGATCTCACTAGGTTGCAGCCCTTAGTACATGGTTTTGTGACAACACCACCATCGATGAAACCATGCATGTGATGAGGGAGAAATCCAATTTGAACTGTGAGGCCAGTGCGTCACCATCTAATCCCTTCGAGGATCCCTTCTTGGATTTCTTCTGTGGACAATTCGTAGCATAATGGCCCACCTCATGACAATGAAAGAATTGCACTTTCGATTTGTCAAAATTCTTCCCACCATGGGAAGAACTCAATTTGGAATGGGACACCTTCCCTTTCCATTTCCTAGCCTTACTCGCTAAGGCTATATTTTATTCATCATCTTGTTTTGATGAAGATCCATCTTTGGTGCTTCTTCTTATCTCCTCTTGCATCAGATCCAACCAAAGTCATTCCCAATCTAGTAGTTTCTCTCTTCAATTTACCGAGTCTTGGTAGCTATGTCAGCTCTTAGGAAGACCAAGGAGAGCAAGACTCACCATGTCATCATTGGCAGTCATTATCCCTACACTTCCAAGCTCATCCCTGCAGGTGGTGAGCTTGTTCAGATATGTAGAGATCGTGTCGCCCTTTTCGCACTTGATTTTCTGAAGCTTGTCTTTCAACACCAGCTTGCTCTGATTGATGCTTTTCTGATATAGATCCTTCAATATTTTCCACATTGAAAACAATGTCTCCTTCCCATGGAAGCTCAAGACAATGTGGTCTCAAACTCCCTCCAGGAGGATTCTCCTTGCTCTAGCCACACATTTCTTCCATTCCATCAATTCTTGGGCATTAACAACTGTTGGCTTGGGGACTTCTTGATCAATGAAGGCCTTCAAACTATTGTCCTATAATACCACTTCAATGAGATCCTTCTAGGCTATATAATTCGAGATTCCATCAAGGGCATACTTGAGTCTCAAACCGTTGACCACCATTGGTGAATATGAGATGTGATAAGAACTCAATTTCTATAATTAGGAACTTCAAATTTCGAACTTCTCCCTTCTTTGTATATTTTTCTTTGCTTTTATAACCTTTTCTCTAATACCATGTAGAATTTCCCACTGTAGATCACCTGATAATGCAATATACTAAAGAAAAATATTAGATCTACTTCTATAATCAAACTTTGCAGAAGCTTAATCAATTTGAGCAAGATCAATTGGAACACATATAACAGAGAATGAGAAATCAATCACACATGAACACAAAAGAATACTCTGGGAAAGCCTCAACTAAAATCTCGATCTCTGTAATATCATACAAGTGGAAATATGTTTGGATTACACAAAGCTTTTTCTCACAAGCTATCTAGCTCTCAATACAATCCCTCAATACAGCTCACAGACCGAATAGACAACACATATGCTTTCCCTCAATCCTCCAAGCCTCCTATTTCCTTGTGCATTTTTTTCCTAGGGTTCAATGGCACCACCTATGTGAATTCTCACCTCACACAACTCACAAAACTTAGAAATAATTTCCCAATCCTCAAGGAATGAATTACTTCTACATGCAAGGCATATCCTCAATGGAATATTCTTGCAATTGATAGTACATTGTCCCACCATCTGATCTCAATTGGGTCTCTGACAGAACTGACATACATGAGTTATTTATGAGATAATATTCAGTTATCTGAAGTGCAGTAGTTACATGCATGAATGCATTAACTAACTGAAGTCACAATCAGTTCCTCAAACTGTTGGAACTAATCTAACTAGACTTCACTCAGTTAACCGAGATAACTAATTACAACTCAAAGTACAACTCATCCTTATCTCCTTAATTAATGAATAACATCCTCAATCAAAGGGAAAGTTGTTGCATGTCTTCACATAGACTTCATGTTTGACTTTTTCCAACTAATTAACTTAGGATGAATTAATTAATTATTTTTCAAACAACTGCTAAGATCAAATTCAAATTTTAATTCTCAATTTTAGTTCAGGGACTAACTAAAATTGGAATGTATCCCGAAATGGTATTTATAGCAATGATATTTTTAGCACTTCTATATTTATCATTTATTGTTGCTATTTTCAATAAATACATATATTTAATTTAAGAAATATAATTTGTAAAATAAAAATCTGGGTTAAAACACATATATGAAACATAAATAGATAATATATGGCCATACCTCACCCAAAAAGAACTAAATAATTTTCAAAACTTATTTATAATACATTTATTTAATTTAACAAATATAATTGTAAAATGAAATTATCGATATTCTGCTTCTACGTAAATATTCTCTAGGTAGCGGGAAGATGTCTTGAACTCAAAGCTCTCCCTCAGGAAAGAACCACTTCTTTATTTTCCACACATCCAGATCAATAAAGAACCACTTCTTTATTTTCTGCACATCCAAATAGAGAGACAGGAGGAGAGATACATAACCACCACCTCCTTTATCTTTGTCACATACATACACATAACTAAAGATGTAGAGATATTACTTACACCTTACATACAGACGCACAAAGTTACAGATACAGACACACCTTACATACAAATATGGAAACATTTGTTAGACCTTACCAAAAATCTCTATAGGGTGCTGACTATGTCTTTATATTTACTGATGTAGGTGCTAGATTGACTTTGGAGGAGTGATCTGGACATTTGAGAAGAAATAAGAGTGAAAGAAAGGGGAAAAATGGAAACGACATTTCTTATAAAAAAAATTGATTGCAATGTTAACTGATATGATTATAGAGGGCGTAAAGTGGGTTTTTACTATAAACAAGTACCTAATTCCCACAGCCATGCCATACCATAACATACCAAGTAAAACATAAAACTTCCATAACAAAAATCAAGTGTGTCAATCTTTTTGATTTTTTAACTTTCCAAAAATGGATGGTGGTGGCATTTTGAGCTCTGCGTAAATTTGGGCTATGGATATTACCCTATCTGTTATGTGTTACATTGAATATTGTGTTCAAAGGCATTGCTAGCATTCACCAATATTACTAGTGGTATCGAGCATCAAATAGTTGTAGTAATTGTACTGAGTAAATAATAGCAATCAAAAATAGATGTTTGAGCTCTATAGCCTCCACGTCATGATTGAACACGATGAAGCTAGAAACAACTGTGAGTTGTAACTCACAAGTGAAAAGGACATCTCTCTCCCTATCATCATCAAACAACAATGGCATGAAAATGACATGGTGGTGGATGTCTGAACCCAATATGGTCTTTACAACCTCCTCCCATATAATAAAACCACCAAAAATGTCCATGTCATCATTGAGCATGGATGAAGCTATAAACATCCGTTAGTTGTAACCCAAAAGTGAAACATACATCTCTCCCCCTATCATCATCTAATGGCAATGGCATGACCATGAATGTCCTATTTCACAACAAGTTATGTGCAGGTGCCGCAATCTGAATTCAACCACAATCCCTAGCACGTGTACCTCTGTACTTCACAACTCCAAACACCCCCTAGTTTCTTGTTGGGAGGTAATGTTGGCTTATATGGGCTTGACCCAGGTTCGAAAGAAGTATTTAGCCAAGAAAATCCCACAGCTACTGGCCCTTTCGGCAACAGCCCGCAGAGCGTGGACTAAGGTCTCACTCGAGGTAGCAGGGGAGGGTGTTGGAACCAGGTTTCCGCACCCTTGGGATGTCTAGATGTGGTCTGGAGAGTTCGCGCACCGTCCTATAGCATCACGCTATGTTAGATCCATGCAGATCCATTTTGATTACCATGTTGATTATAGATCTAATCTATTTAATTAATTATTGTAACTTAGATTCACTTAGAGAGGTATTTAAGAAAACATTTAACAGAGATACCCAATTCACGCCTTTAGGATAAACCTAGAATCACATACATTTATATCATAAGCATATGCGCATAAATTAACTAGATATATTAACCATACAAAGTCCAATTCACGATAATTCATATTTAACACATAATTCTCAAAGGAACTTATATTTATTTCCACTTTCTCACTACTACTTCTAGATCTACCCTGTGCACTCAGTTGCAGGGGTCCGCGCACATAACTGCGGACTCTTTCTGGCCTCTGCACACATAGTTGTAGAGCCTTTATCCTCTATCCCAAACCCTAGACTCAAACTTACAGATGCTTCAGAATATTTTCAAAAACACATTACAATTCAGATCCATGATCATTCAACAAAACTTAACTCTCTCTACCCATAGAGCCTTGCCGTATTTATACCTTTCCATGGACCATGATCCATGGGTGGGCCGACTCAATTTACATTTCTTTACATTATTTTTGGGTGGACTATCCTTTGACTCTAATCTAATACAAATTGTGCTTCACACATCCCGTGAAGTCTTTACTGCAACTTTAGCCAAAACTTCGGGCTTCATGCCCCCTGATCGTTGCACGGGGCTTCTGCTACCCAACAGTCCCCCAACACAATCATTTTGAAACATCTTGAGTCACTCAGCTAGTACTGGAAGCTTTGTGAAGAGGTCGATCAACAACTTTTGCATCGCGCCTGTCCCTGCAACAAATTCGGCTGCGAGCCTCTATACCTTTTCCAAGTGAGCCGCTGATGCCTCCCTTTCATGTTCGGTGGCTTGCTCAGTCTCGTATACTACCTGCATATCTGTTACTTTACCTTCAATAGTTTTAGATACACTAAACGCTTCATCTATCCAGGGTTGGATACTTTCTTTGAGTACTGCTTCTTGTTGCCGCACCGTGTCAACTTGGGCCTTGAGCGCTCGGGCCTCCTTCATTTTGGCCAACCGTTGTGTGATAGAAACCATCTATGTAGCCCCGCGAGTGGTGTCATAGGGCTGTTGTAGCTTGCATGCCTCAATTTCCACTCACTGTATAGTTGTACCTTCCTGGAGAGATGTGAGTATCCCGAGGGACTGACCTATTAGTTTCGAGCATTCGTGAGTAGCACTCTACATTATTTCCAATCCAATTAGAATTGCGCTTCGACGATGTTCCTGTTTGGCTAGGGGTGTGGATGGCCAGGCCTGGAGATAGAGCTCTGCAACTTGCAACGTTAGTTCCTCCTGGGTTCTTGTGACCTCTGCTTGGCTCATGCGAAAGCTGGCTACCATGTGTTGAATCTTGGTAGCTGGTGGGAGATCCCCAGGGATGGCAGGGGCTGGTACCTCGTCTGCGCGAAATTTTCTCATAAGTTTACCAGCTAGTAGCTGAGTGGCAACTTGTACCAAATGGTCATTGATGCTTGCTATGACATACCCCCACTTTCCTTTATCCAGATGGTACTTTGCCTTTACGCCCTCAGCAGAGCCTCCCTCGCTACTAGTTCCTGCTATGTCCATGAGGCTATTCCCTTTAAGTGGCAGGTGCATAATCGGATGGATTAGGTTGGATGTGATAGGGATCGATTCTTCCAACCAAAGATATCCATCATGTATGAGGCATAGCAGCTTCCGGATCACAAATATGGTGATGGTCATGCGGTGATAGTGAGGCATCCATCTGAGATTTAGTAGTATCACCTTCTCCACACCTAGTAACCACTTTTGTAGTAATAACCTATCTTTGGCTCGTTCTGGGAATTTTTCGCTGTCTTCCAGGTCCCAATATTCGAATTTGATGCTTGGAACCCACCCCATCGAAAATCCTTCGAACCTTATGTCATCCAGGATAAGCAAGATATGGATCGTAGCATCTACATCTTTCGATATCTTGGTTGTCCCAGTCCATGGAGACAAATATGGGGGTAACAATGGGATCTAGAACGCAAGCTCTTCTTCCTCTTCCTTCATGTCAATCTGATTGATTAGGTCTTGTAGATCATCGTCCTCCCTAGCAGGGTCGGTGGTTACTGCTTTGCCTTTATCAACTTTCAAGGGTTTATTGAATCTTGGGGAGGCCTAGACTATTCACCCCATCTGCTTGTTCTTCCTGGGTCATAGGGTGCATGGAGATTTAGGGACTTCGGGACCTTGAGTCACACCTTCAGACTCTTCTTGATTCATCTGCATCTCTTCTGCAACTCGTGCTCGGGTTCTTGCCATGGTACTCATGGGGTGCCTGTTAGTCGCGTACCTGCTACTTTTTGTTGGTTCGAAGCACCAAAAATCCAGTGCCAACCAGACACTGTGAGATTTGAAAAGCTCCCTTCCCTCTGGTTTTAGTTCATTAATGGTGTTGAGTGGGAAGATTGGTGCAGATCTCATCCGAAAATTCTGTCTTAATGTCCCAACGCCCGCTCCTTTCTTACATGATCTGACCTTCCTCTCAGGGCCAATGTGTCCAATGGTCATATGTTGACTTTTTCCTGTAGTAGCATGAACCTTGGGGTGTAGCTGCGATCTTGGAGGCTGTCTGACTTGGAAAGGATTATTTCCGCCGTGCCGGTTTTCTGTAGACTGGTTTATAGTCCTATGCCTTCTTTCAACTGCCTGAGGCGTTGAGGCTGTAGTTTCAATGGCTAGTCAAGCAGTGACACCTTTGGTGCGCACTCAAACCTTCCCTGCTAGTTTGAGCTGTGAACACTTCTGACACATCATGGTAGTCAGTCGGGGGTTTAGTTTCTTTCGTGAGTGTGGACGCAACCAAAATAGCAAGGTCGCAACACATTTTTGGGCTATCCTGCTTCGGAGTGCACTTTGCTTCTTTGGTCGTAACCACGATTTATCGATGGTGAGGGACCTATGGCCACCCTGTCCATTCTGAGCTTACTTCTGTCATCTATTAATAGGCCCATCGAAACCGTGGTATCCGCAGCTTCCTTGAGCCCTTGCTAACCTTGGCATTGGCCACTTGTGCATCGGTCAGCGAGGGTGGCCTCGAACTACTACTGGTAAATTGGGTGGTTGTTCATACCTCAAGAACCTGTAACTTATGCGATCGAGGAACACTTACTTTGGTTTGTTCTTTTGACCTTGCATGTGCCTGCCTTCAACCTATGCATCCATTCAGTCACCTCTATAGACCTTGTCTGGAAGCAGCGACTTCCGAGTGTTATCGGGAAATCTAGTGTCCACATGGAGCTTCTAGTCCCACTAAGACTGGTAGCTATCTTAGAAAGAAACAAGTTAAAGCCACTTTTGTTTTCCTTTATGAGAGATAGATAAGAGAAGAATAGAAGGCACCAACCTCAGTCTTGTGCTTGGTTCCTTGTTCGATTATTCTCCCTTCTGACAGATCTTTGCCTCTTTGCCTTTGTCTACCCAGCTTCAAGGAGCACCTGTGGAATCAAAGAAACAGTACTATCCAAGAACAAATATCTATAATCATAAACAATATTGGACCAGATACATATTGACCATACAAATGTATATATCATTAAACATACAAGAACATGGAGGAAAACTTGAATATATTTATTGATATCAAGAAAGAGAAAATATGATTACAACCAATTGTTTTGACCCAACGCCATCCCCTTAGCATAGAATCCCTTCTTCACCTCATGAAAAGCTTAGATTAACCAACACTATGATTTTCACCAGGAAACCAACAACACTTCCTTATAAAATACAATATTCCAGCCTCTAACCTCTGGATCTCTGTGATGAGGGATCCATATATAGATATTTTCAGGGGGTGAGTCAGCTTCTGGGTTTTTGATTAGTGTCCTCTCTCTGATAGTTCTGGGTTCCACTTGGAGATTCATGATCTCTTACTCATCCCTGGGCAAATTCAAAGAGGCAAGTGTCATTGGAGAAGTTTCTGGAAGGTTCCATGATCCTCCACCTCGCAACTTGTCTTTTCCATTTGTCCTCTCTCGCTCATCGCACCCTACAGAAGGGAATTCCAGTATGCATCGCACCCTTTACACTGAGTAGGTGGGATGCATCGAACCCTTAGCATTGAGCAACCCGTATGGTCCAGTTTTGACCAGTTCTTAGCAGTTTTTCATGGAGAACTTCTGGGAGAAGATGTAATCAACTGACCTTGTCCTTTTAGGGTGTGAAGCAACACTTTTAGGGACTTAGAATCTCTTGGTTTATGGACATGTGTGATTGGGGTTGTAGTGCCCAAAAATGTCTATAACAGTTGCCCCCAAAGCATGAGGTCATTAATCTTTTGATGTCGGGTGAAATGCTTTATCATGAGGATCTGAAGTTTTTTGAGTTGGAAGGTGACCTGTAATAAGATACAATACAATACAGTATCTTCATAATATTTTCATGATCTGGCTAAGGCGAGCATTCCCATTCTCAGCTTTATAAATTCATTTTCATGTACATAGGACAGACAACTATCTGTGTAGCAAACTGATGATTCGAATAGAGCCATCATCCTTTGATTTGGACGATTATCTATTCGGCAAGATGTACATTTTATGTCTTTATATTCCTAAACATATCGCAGCCTGGATGGATGAAACTAGATCTGTGGTCTTCAAACTCTTTCAATCTTCACTCAGAGTACAATTCGATCCATGTGAAAGATGTTCTGAAGTTGAACATGGAAAGACATCGCCTGATTACCAGCCAATGATGGAAGCTGTTAACAGGCGCGAGAGGAATCACCGATAATGATGATGACCATTAAGGTACTACAGTACAATTCACGTGGTGTGAAAAATGGACTTAGCGTCGAACACCACATAAAATCTTTCAGTCGAAGGCCATTGATGTAAACCTGTCGTCGGAAGTGAGAAACTTGCCATTGAGGCATGCAAGCTTCAAAGTACTGAACGGGTTGTCCTTAGGTTGACTTCTTGGATAATGAGCTGGTGTTGACACGAAGCAACCCATCGTAGGAGGGCCTTAATGAATCCCACATCTATGACACAGAACGGAGCTAATGACTTTGGAGGTGAAAACGATCTGATGATACAAGGTTTAGGGTGGAGGTCATGAAAGAATGGAGCGTAAATGTATTGCAATGGATGAGACACAGGTGAATTCTCTGAGAGAATTCCCTTGAACATACCGGCGACACTGACATGGATTGGTATCGTTAACCCCAGAAATGGAAATAACGCAACCCGACTCGGACGTGGAGTGAAAGTGTCATGTTCAAGAGCGACTTGCTACCAATGAAGTTTCTTCAAGTTTTCTTCCCAATTTTCCCCAGTCATTCCTGACCAGTACCTCTTTATTTTTATCAAGCTTGAGGAGGATAACATATGCTTGTTCTATAATTGGCCCTTCGGGCGAACCCATCGCCATGTTTTAACAAGCCTAGCGACAGTGAAACTCGATCCCGTCTATACGACGAGTTTGTCGCTATTAATTTTAATGAGTTTAATGACAATGATAACTCGGTCCCTTTTCAATTTTAGAGATTCTGAAAAAGGGCAGAAAGGAAACTCCAATATTCCTTTTTCGTCATATATAATCCCTAAGTCCGAAAAAGTATAAAACAATACGAAAGGGATGAATTTTCGATAGTTTTAACGAGTCGAACAAGACAAGCGCTCGATCTTTTTGTGTAATAATCCCTCAGGTCCAAAAAGATTAAAATCTAGAGGAGGGATATCACTTCCGGTCACTTTAACAATTTGGAGAGGCCAATTTCTCAAAAATCTTTTCATATTTTACGAGTCAGTTGAAAAGAGCTTAAAGGAGACTCATTTTTCGAGGAACGAGTGATAATTTCGGGTAGCTGCTGATTCTAGGTAAGGTTTGGAATTATCTAATCATGGTCAGTGTCACAAGGATGGCTAACTGAATCACTCATCACAGATGTTCCTTGAAAAGGGTAAACAATCAAATGGAGGCTTATGATCGGCCAAACAGAGTGGAGGTGATGGTGAGAACACGACCAAGGCTCACAAGTTGATGATAATGCATTCACAATGGTTATTTACTGGGGATCGGTTCATTTTTTAATGAGCTTAAACTCTTGGGAAAACATTTGCTCATTGCTTAGGTTTAATTTTTAACGATCTTGAATTTCACATAAAAACTACTCATGATAATGGTCATTGATTGTTTGATTCACCATTAGCACTTTGTTCTTCCAATGATTGTACTACCTGCTCAATTTCTTCAACAAACCAATTAGAAATGAAAACATATGCTTGAAAAATGCGTTAAGACACTAACACCTTACTCGAATTACGTGAATAGTAATCTAAAAGTGACTTTTACCCCTCATTTTACCATTTCATTTGAATTTGGTCTGTTGGAGATCTGGAGGTGATTTCCCCCTTGATTTTCACTAGCTGATTCTGGGAGATTCTGTGGATGATTTTCGGTGTCATCTAGACTAGGTAAGAGCCGAACCTGAGCCCTTCATTTGCATTCATTCCTTTCTGAATTCTGAGCATGTTTCCCTGTTTTTCTGAGCCCCTGGGGTTTGAAAAATTTGTCCTGGCCCCATCGCACATTTCCTAAGTTGAAAGGTGCAATGCATACTAACTTGGCCATTGGCTAGTTAGTATGCATCCCACCTAGACCACTTGCTGGGGTGCGATGGGCACAAGGAGGGAAGCTTTTTCAGTGATCTCTCATGGAAATTTTGCCTGTTTTTTACCAAATCAGAGACTTGACTCTTCTCTTGTTTGTCTTCAGAGATTCATCGGAGCAAAATGGTTGTTACATGGCAAGAACACGAACATGAGGAAGAGGAAATGGTTGCATTACATGATTCGGGTACGGTGACTGCACTACGAAACTGTGGCTTGCTGAAGTTTTTCCGCATCTCTAGCATGAGGAAACAAATCAACTTGTTGCAATATTTCCTCGATGCTTGGGATCCTACCAACCAGGTGTTTCAAATCAGAGATAAGTCTGTCCCTTTGATTGTCGTGGACATCTATTTTTTGACCGATTTATCGAGGCAGGGCGCCCTTCTCTCCTTATCAGGTTCTGCCCGTGGGGGTGAATCTGTGAGAGAGTATATTTGCCGATACTGCAGAGAAGGATCTTAGCCAAGTGTGGATGGCAAGATCAACATCTGGGATGTCACTGACTGGCCCCTGAGGACCATTCTGTTCACTTTTGCTAGACTGGCTAGTAGTGCACCTCTTCATGTAGCCAACAGGTCTTATATGTAGCATGCCTTGGAATTTCTTGAACCCAAGGTGTTCAACTGGTGCGACGCAGTACTCTCTGTGATGAAAGAACAATTGACAAAGGTGAAGAGTGGAAAATCTAAGAATTTTGGCTATGGTTCTATCTGGACCACCTTTGCCTTGGAGAGGATCCCACTAATGCACCCGCAATATATTTCACATGGTTTACCTCCACCGACCGAGCCACAGATGCAGAGATGGGTCAACCTTATGGCTCAGCATGCTGTCCAGTCCCAAATTTCTTTCTCTGCTACCTTTTTCAAGTGGTTCAATCGTCAGGATATGGTTTATGCCAAGTTTCCATATGCTGGCATGGAATTCCGAGGTGATCCAGATTTAGTGTTGCCAGCTGGAGAGCAGTGGGGTGCTCTAGGTAAATTCTCTGACCATATCTTTGTTCATTGTTTTCATAATTTTCTTCGACCAGGACTAACCAAACTCATGTGCTCATGTAGACATTGGACCAGTTCGACCAGCAATACACGTAAGAGCACCAGCTGCCACTCCTACAGGAGAGGTTGTGGGGAGGGCCACCCTCCGCGACCTTGATGTGGCCGAGAATATTTCAACATTGCAGGACCAAGTCTAGGGTCTCACTCTCGGTATTTTGGATGTGAGGACTAACGAAATACTCTTGCGATTGCAGCGACATACCACTGGCGTGTCGAGTCGATGGACTAGGCTCTTACGCATGATTGCACAGGCGGTGACATGTTATCACCAACATCATTAGGCTAGGGTGCCCCCTAGCATTTTGAGTTTTGGGTCATTTGACCAATTTTTTCTTGGTTATAGAACGTTATGTGTAAACCCAAATAGTTAAATATATATATTTCTTTTCAGAGCTTTATCTTGGTTAAGTTACATGATCCTGATGCAAATTTTGATGAAATGCTTCTTTTTATAAATGTCGCAAATGTCTATCTAACACATAATTTGCCAATGATTCCGTTAATGTGTTTAAATTTCTAGAAATATGTTGATAGTGAATGAAATCGAACTGTCTTTCCAAAATTTTGACCCTTAGAAACTTGCAATAAATAGCTGGATTCTATACAAAGTAGATACCAGTGAGCTGTAGAACGACGAGTTGTGAGTCTAGCCTGACAATAATTCGGCGCATGCCACGTGTGATGGCATCAAAGAGGAGTTCAATCAATGCGTTGTATTCAGCGATATTGTTTGTTGACCAACCGATGCATACCGCTCTGAAACTTACTAACTCGTCGCTGGGAAAGAAAATGGCCCAGGCTATAAAAGATAAGTTCTGCGAACTACGACTCGCTCCGTCGGCATATCCAACAAATGATTCCAATAGGTTCAACATCTGCAATAAATGCAAAGAGAAATAGATTACCCAACCAAAAAAATTACCCTTAGCGAAAACAAAAATGTAACAAAAGCATAGGGATTACTACGCTGAGCTAAGCATAATAATGCTTGAGGTACAACCCGTTGCGGGGTTGCACCAGTGGAATCCCATCATAATCAACCAACTCATAGGCTCCTCTTGCCAATACTCATTTGACAATATAGGGACCCATCCATAATGACTTGAACTTACCTGCTCCTAACTTATTGGACTCCTGGTCATACAGCAAGACCAGGTCACCTTCTGAGAAGACACGGGGTTTGACATTTTTGTTGAATTGTGTCTTGACTCATTTCTTATGGGTTTTGTTAGCCGAAGCGGCATTACGATGGGTTTCATCCAATTGGATCAATTCCAAGAAACGAGCCTCTTCTTCTGAAGTTCCGAGGAGAAGGTCGACTACAAGCTTGAGAGATGAGATTTCACATTGAACTGGGAGGATTGCTTCCAGGCCATACACTAGTTGAAATGGTGTAAAACCAGTGACATTCCTCACTAATGTCTAGTATGCCCACAAGGTTGAGTATAGGATCAGGTGCCAACTCTGTTTATGGACTCCAATCATCCTTTGCAGCATGCACTTTAGGACCTTGTTGATTGCCTCAACTTGTCCATTGGCTTGCGGATAATACGGAGTAGAGCTGTCGTGGGATAGTCCTAATTTGGCAATCAACTCAAACATCATGTGATTGCGAAAATGCGATCCATGATCTGTGACTATGGCTTGTGGAACGCTGAATCTGGAGACTATGTGATTGAAAAAGAAAAGGGTAGTTGTTTCGTCGCTGTTGTTTAATGTAGGCATCACCTTGGCCCATTTGATATAATAGTCTACTGCAACTATAATATACCCATGCCCTCGGCCGATCATGCTTGTCAAATCTATGCCCCATTTGGTGAATGGCCCTACAGTAACCACTAGTTGCAATGGTGCGGGTGGTATTCTGGCTTTGTGATCGAAGATTTGACAAGCATGACAACTTCTGATTGCGATTATACAGTCTTTGAACATTGTTGGCCAGAAGTATCCTACTCATAGAATTTTTTGATTTGTTGCATAACCAGATTGATGCCCCCCACACACACTTGAATGACAATCATTTAGGACTTTTTCAGCCTCCTCATGGGTGAGGCACCTCCACAGAACGGTATCGATACCATGACGGTAAAGTGTATCCCCGACAATCACGTAGTCTTTTGCTTGGTATCGTATCCGTCATTGTTCTGAGCGAGAGGTATTATACCTATATGTTTGGGTTTGGAGATAAATGATTATGTCTCCATACCAAGGATTGCTTGAAGATATCAGAAACAAATTTTCGTCTACGATTTCTTCTTCTGTTGTTGCATTGTTAGATGATGATGGGAGATCGCATAGTAACTCCGCAAAAACCAGTGCTTTCTTTGATTTGGATTTTTTGAATTCCACATCAAACTCTTGTAAGATCACTATCTATTTTGAATATTTTCCCCCCAGTAACTATCGCGACAATATATAGGTCATGGGGTTGCAATCTGAGAAAATGGTAGTTTTTCAAAAGAGGACATAGTGTCGAAATCTCTATATCGCTTGAACAGCTGCGAGAGCCAGCTTTTCAATGTTGGAATACTTTATTTTCGTATCATTTAATTTTCTACTTAAATAATATATAGGTTGTTCAATTCCATCGCCTTCTTGTACTAAAACCATTGCTATGGTTGTATCTACTGCAAGAAGATACAGGTTAAAATCCTTTTGATAATTTGGGGCATACATTAATGATGCTTTTATTAGGGATTCCTTTAAACCATCAAAGGAAGCTTGCGCAACCTGATCCCAGATAAAGGGTACATCTTTCTTCAATAGACGAGTATAACCTTTAGCAAGTTCGGAAAAAATTGGAATAAACCTCCTCAGAAAGTTTGCTTTCCCTTGGAGTTTTTGAATCTGAAGCAGATTTGAAGGTGGAGGCAAGTCTATGATTGCCTGAACCTTACATGGGTCGAGACGAATCCCATCTTTGGAGACTACAAAGCCAAGTAAACGACCAGAACTGACACAAAACACACATTTGTGTGGATTGAGTCTTATCTTGTAGTGTCGACAACGTAGAAATATTGCTCTCAGATGCTGCGGATGATCGGTCCGCTTTTGCGAATGAGCCGGTAGATCATCGAGATATGGTTGAACTATGTCCTTGATGTCATGGAAAGCATAATTCATTTCTCTCTGAAATGTCACCCCTGCGTTCTTTAAACCGAAGGGTAGCTTGCGATATGCGAATGTGCCCCACAAACAAATGAATGCAGTCTTTGACTGGTCCTGTGGGCGGATATTTATTTGATTATACCCAGAAAATCCATCCATAAATGAAAATATTTGACATCTGGGGCATTCATCAATAATCTGATCAATGAAGGGTGTAGGGTAGTTTTCTTTTGGACAAGCTTGATTTACATCCCCATAATCGACGCACACTCTAATTATTCCTTGTTTTTTCATCACAGGAACAATATTCGATACCTAATCGGTTAGAGGAACCGGGTAGATAAAACCAACATGGAGGAGTTTTTCAACTTCCACCTTTATGGCAGCGGCTTTCTTGGGGTGCACCTGCCGTAGCTGCTATCGTACCGGTTTGACATCTGGATACATCTTAATTTCATGTTCAACTATGCTCGAGTCAATGCCTGGAATTTCATCATATGACCAAGCAAAGACATCTTTAAATTCTTGAAAAAGAGCATAATATATTTCCTGTTCCAAAGAAGAACACGTTTTTCCGACATGAATATTCTCTACAACATTTGTTTTGGTCGAGATATTTATGGCAATAGTCTCTTCAATATTGGATAGGTTTCGCTCAAAATCCACCGTGTTTACAGTATTTGATTGAAAATAAAAAACTGAGGGATGGATAAGGTCACTGGAACAGTCTTCTTTAAACCTCAGAAGATGGGAACGATTGCGGAAATCTTCCCATGGTGCCCCGTCAATTATCATTGACTGAACAATTTCCTCGTCTGTACTATGTACTTGCGACCAAGGATCTGAAGGGGTGCCATATTCATTAGACCTATCTATCCAAACACTTGATGAGCGTTGATTGGGGTTTTCCTCTCATGCTAAAAACATTGATTTCTATAATATTTCCATTGGGCTTGGAGGCATCTCCCATAGATGATCCATGTTAATATTGTTTTGGGACACCTGTCGAATAGACGATATCATATTACAATTTCCTACTTTTTCCACTTCCGCAGAATTGATTGGAGGCGGTAGGGGAAAAGCCCCCATTAATGTAGGGTCTTTTAGTAGGCCTACTCTGATATTTTGAAGCGAATGAGTGCTTCTGTGGATCATTGGAATGCTTCCCGTAACTTGCAAACTATTGGGGAGAAAAGTTTGTTGGTCGACAATCGTAATTCCTCCTTGGAAAGGAAATGCAATCTTTTTGAAATATGTCGACACGACAACGGCCATGGCATATATCCAGGGCCTTCCTAGTAGGATGTTGTAATCAAGGTTTCCATCAGTGACTTCAACATCAATCTATAATGTTTTTCCCCCCAGTTCAACTTGCAAGTTACTTAATATCCTGTACGGGGTGTCTGTCCGTCCATCAAATTCTTTTAATGTCGTCGACGAACTCGACAAGGTTGGAGATCCTAAAGTTTTCCAGCAACTCATCGACATAATACATGTGGATTCCCCATCATCAATAATTGTTCGATGAACAATTTTGTTGAGGGATTTCATTTGAATAAGGAAAGCTAGTTGAGCTGGTAACTAAGGGTCATATCCTTTGTGATCAAAGGATACAAGATTGGAATCCTTTGGGTCAATCCCACTGATTGCTGACAATAAAGCCTGCTTTTGTGAGGGGCAATTTTGTAGTACTTCAAGGGTAGACATAGCAGACAGCGATTGGGCCAAATCTTCCACTATATTATAATGTTGTGTTGCTCTTGCACGAGGATTAAATGTCGATTTGTGTACTACTCCCTTTGGCGGTTTTATCGTTAATTCAGGAATGATGGGTGGCATGACCTCCGTTGAAGTCGTTTTCGAACTACTAGATTGATCATTATCCTTGTTGTTCAACATCTGTGGATTCCCGTAATCTTTTTTCCTTGTCGATATCAAGGCATCACTTTGCTTGGAGACACACAACATTAGCACTTGGGATGGGGAAGCATTGTCGTTAGCAACCATATTTGTTCCTGGATTCGGAAACGGGTCAGTCAATACTACCAAGGTTTTTGTATTCTTGAAGAATTTTATAAGCTCAGCCTTATATGGACAATCTATTGTCCAATGATCCTCATCGCATGTAAAACATGGGCGATTTGGTTTCCTACCTCCAACAGGGTTTGCAGAAGATTTTTTAGGAGACGACTCCTCCTGTTTGTTCTTCTTCCCTTTCTTTTTCTTCTTGCCTCCTGGTTGCTTGGTTTCTTTACCTTTGTCTTCTGATAGAGCATTTACTTCCGAGGCGAGAATTTGTTCATTCGCATTTTGACTTGAGACCGTATGGGCCCTTTTCGACATAGCCTTCGTGGGCTTTGTGCCAGTCGTACCTATCACACCATCACCGGCATGAGAGCCTTTGTTTGATTTAGGAGGTGGTGGAACAGAAAATTCTAGTCTAGGAGCATCGGGGATTTTATCGTAGAGCATGCTAGACTGAGTATAGATCAAGTCTAGGTATTGGGCACGAGCAATAACTTGCTCTTCAGTGATGACTATTCCCTTTGCCACATCTTCTGTAATAGAAGGTAATAATGACTTAATAAACCATTCAGCCAATAGCTGATCAGTAACATACGTTTTCACCATTCTACAATGACGTCGCCACTCATGAACATGATCGGATCTGTGAGTGGTCGTTGTTTGTTTGAAATTGGTAAGAAGCTCTATTCCCATTTCGTACCTTATCGGTAACTAAAAATGGGTTAGAAAGGTCATGGCTAGGGTACTGAAGTTATCAAACGAAGCTCTAGGAAATTCGATATACCATTTTGCTGCCGGACCAATTAACGTTCGCTGAAAAAGGTGAATCCTGATCGAATCATCATTAAGAGTGTTGGATGAACACCATAGATGAAATGTCATCACATGATTTGACGGGTCTTCACCGGGATTTCCATTAAATTTAGGAATATATGATGGAAGTTTATGCGGAATTGCTGGCCACCATGGGGCATAAGCAATTGGATCGTTCGTTAGTCGATTTAGATCCGGTAACTCTAACGTCTTCACGAAAGGCAACTGTTGATTCAGGTTTGGAGAAGCATACCCAGGATAGGATGGTATCGCCTGAGCAGTTGGTCTTTGCATGCTAGCATAATGCATTTGATGCTGGTAACTTTGGTAAGGTTGATGGGCATTATCATAATGATATGATTGATGTTGACCGTTTTGGATATACGGTTGCCCATTACTTGCAAATATTGTTTGCTCAAGCCCTCGGTAAGCTTGTTGGAATTGAGGTTGTTGATATTGTACCAGCCATGGTTGTGAGCCATGAGCTGTTGTTCAGTACTGACCGTTTGACCAAGATGAGGGGTGATGGTCCCTATTTGAACCTGGGTCATTCCACTAATCTGCGATGGTGATTGTGTTGCAGGGACAAGCAGTTGTTGCATTCCGACCTGAGAAACCTGGGGTTGGCATACAATAGGCACCGCTTGTACTTGCGACACAGTCACGATAGCCAGTGTAGTGGGGATATTTGACACGGGTAAACATTGTGCATTGAATATACAACTCTTGGTTGTTGAGGTAGTATTGGCATCCAACTGCTAGATGTAATTCCAGCATAACCTGAATTTTGTTGTGAATTCTCGTATGGTTGTTCTCTCGGTGGAGACAATGAAAGGGTATACTACCCTCCATACGTTGGTAATCCAGTGCTCAAAGGTATGATTTTCCTTTAGGGACCGAATTACCCAAATTGATTCTATGAAGGATCAATTTGTTGAGACTCAACGTAAGAGATCCCAGATATTAATCCGGATGAACAAACGGGAATAGTCCATACTGTCAAAACAGTCCCTAGATGGACTCCATCCAGCGATTAAGAGCTGGTTGGGACAGATGGTACGCCAGTGAACATCGTTCCAGTAGTAGCATGAAGTTCTACTACAGTTGTGTTAGGCAACACAGTTCTAGATGTTGACAGTTGTTTAGACATATTTAGCCTATCCAAAAGATTCTTTAGTGATTCTTCAGGAACTTCCGATGGCAGGAGACTAACTTCTGAAGAAGAAGGATATAGGATGATCCCAGCTCCAAATTGCGATGGGGCGTTAGATGGAGGATCTTCCATAATATCTTCTATGGAAATCAATCCAGGTGGAATAGGTAAACCATCAGGTCCATAAAATATTTCCGGTGCCGAAGAAGGTATAGATTCTGTAGCGATAGATGTTTGGGGAGTAACACCTTCTGAATCAGCTGTAGATCAAGCCAGTCTAGAAATAGAGGTGTTTACCAACACACTAGGATCAATTGTAATGTCCTTTTGTGGCTGCAGAATTCCTTCTCTAGGGGCAGGGATACCAAAAATGTTTGGAGTAACCAGAGTCTCTGAGGATGTCAGAGTACTTGTTCCAACTAAACCAGGGGACTTTGATCTGGTTAAACGAATTCGCTTTGTCCATAAAAGTTTCATTTCCAGAGTTGACGATGGTTGACTCGTAAGCCTCTGTGAACGATGGGGTTTCGATTGAATTTCTTCCACGATTGCGGATTACTTGATCAACTCAAAACAAAAGGGGAAAAAATGTTTCCGAATTAAATGAATTTTAGACGCTTTCACACAAATTGTTTTTTCAATTTTCACGAGTCGAGAAAAAAAAAAGATGACTCTAGTCGCCTTCGATTTTTAATGAGCGTGAAGTGACAAGTGCTCAGATGGACCTTTTCCTTTAAGGAGTCTGAAAAGGAACGAAAGAGACTGCTCTAGAAATCTAGACAGAGGGATTACCAAACCAATCGCAAAACTGTAGAATACTTTTTACGGTACGACAATCAATCTTCCCCAATGTTGTGTTTAGTGCATTGCAATCGATAGGGCGGTAGACACAACTTCCTAAGGATAAAGGATACAGCCTATTATGGTCTCCCAATATATACTCGACGGTACATGGGAGCACAAGTCCGTACTAGCACTTTTCGTCTCAGAGAGGAGGAATCACCCAACCAACAATGAGAGCGATAGTTACTAGGTTTTACGACGCCGGAATACCTCTCTAGCCTAGACTTATAGATGTTGTGCATTAGGTTCCAAAGCGTTTTTAGGTTCATTAAATTTATGTTACAGTTGATCTTGTTTAAAAATTTTCCTTTCAGGTTCATCGCGTAGATGTAGATGTACAATTCCTAAAATGCAATCTAAGATGATAAACAATCATTTAATCTTCTTTCTGCAATGAAAATTCTAGCTACTAAGGAAATAGGACTGAGGTTCTTTCAACATAGAGCACCAAGCACACACTAAATGCATTGTCCTAAATCAACAAGTAGTCTAAATGCAAATGCACGTGCATGTATTTTTTTTTCTCTTTCTTAATGTGTGGATGATAAAAAGAAAGCTAAGCACAAATCTAAATTATTTTTCCAAGTGACATTACTAACAAGCTTATTTTCAAGACAAAATGAAGACAACGACGAAATTTTGTGATTTTGAATGGGAAACTTGCTTTCGACACTTAAAAAACTATTAATTCAAATCAAATACAATAGTAACTATATAATCGACCATCAAGAACAATCTAGTTCTTTTCTATGATTGAAAACAACACTTACGATACTTTCAGATCAAGAAATGACAGTACAATTATGCTACTTCTTTGTAAGAGAGAACTACAAATGGCACAAAAATACACAAAACACTCACAGTTCTTTGCACAACGAAGGCGGAATAATGAAAAGGAAGAGGGTTTCTACAGTGGTATACTAATCACAGACAGTAAAACTCCTGAATAGATCTGAAAAGAATGAAGAAAAACCAAAGTCTGCAGGCAAACTTAGCCTTCTCTGATCATCGCACCCTTTAATCTAGTATACATCCCACCTACTACACATGGGAGGTGTGATGCATATAGACTACCTAGACCAGAGGGTGCAATGGTATAATGCGAGACTTTTACCCAGTTCTTTATCACAGTTTGCAATTCAGTTCAGGGATTTAAGCTGAGCAAGTGAGGTTCAGTAAACACAAATCACAGGGGTCGATCTAAGGAGGCTACTAGAGCCACCACCAGGGAAATTAGGATGTTTGCAAATTGATTGTTCAGTTTATGAAAAAAACCTGGAGATAGACTGAAGCAGTGCTTATCTACATTGCATTTGCATAGCAAATGCAGTTCGAAGGCTAGCTAGCTTGACTTTGGGCTCCGTCTGTGAGTTTATAAAACAAACAAATCTAAACAAGCAAACAAACTATTTTCTCCCCAATGGATTCGCCATTTTTTTATCGAGAAATCTAGTGTCCACATGAAGCTGCTAGTCCCACTAAGACTGGTAGCTATCTTAGAAAAAAACAAGTTAAAGCCACTTTCGTTTTCCTTTATGAGAGATATATAAGAGAAGAATAGAAGGCACCAACCTCAGTCTTGTGCTTGGTTCCTTGTTCGATTCTTCTCCCTTCTGACAGATCTTTGTTGCTTTGCCTTTGTCTACCCAGCTTCAAGGAGCACTTGTGGAAACAAAGCAGCATAGTACTATCCAAGAACAAAGATCTATAATCATAAACAATATTGGACCAGATACATATTGACCATATAAATGTATATATCATTAAACATACAAGAACATGGAGGAAAATGGGATTAGCATTATTGATATCAAGAGAGAGAAAAGAGGATTATAACCAATTGCTCTAACCCAGCATCATCCCCTCGGCATAGAAGCCCTTCTTCACCTCATGAAAAGCTTAGATCACCCAACACTATAATTTTCACCAGGAAACCAATAGCACTTCCTTACAAAATACAAGATTCCAGCCTCTAACCTCTGGATCTATGTGATGAGGGATCCATATATAGATATTTGCAGGGAGTGAGTCAGGTTGGGTTTTTGATTAGTGTCCTCTCTCTGATAGTTCTGGGTTCCACTTGGAGATTCATGATCTCTTACTCATCCCTGGGTGAATTTAGAGAGGCAAGTGTCATTGGAGAAGTTTTTGGAAGGTTCCATGATCCTCCACCTCGCAACTTGTCTCTGCCATTTGTTCTCTCCCACTCATCGTACCCTACAGAAGGGAATTCTAGTATGCATCACACCCTTTACACTGAGCAGGTGGGATGCATAGAACCCTTAGCACTAAGCAACCTGTATGGTCTAGTTTTGACCAGTTATGAGCAGTTTTTCATGGAGAACTTCTGGGAGAATATGTAATCAGCTGACCTTGTCCTTTTAGGGTGTGAAGCAACACTTTTAGGGACTTAGAAGCCCTTATTTTATGGACATATGTGATTGGGGTTGTAGTGCCCAAAAATGTCTATAAAACCGAGGATACTTTTGTGGGTACCACCGGCTATTCCTTTTCTCCTACTGCCACCATCCTATTACACTTGAGCATGGTTACTTTATGCAGTCGGTTCTTCCATCGTTCATATTCTTCATATAAGTCTGATGTGCACAGACTATCACGGTCCCATGAGAGTCTACTATCTGCTATTGGATTGACCCTGTCCTGATCTTGTGTTGTAAGCTGGTAGATATAGTCCAACTCACCATCGTTGTCTTCATCGCGCACGAGCTTAGTATACCACGCCCCTTCTACTTGATCCAATAGCACCACTATGCGGAGGGATTTCTTTTCGAATATCATTTTTTGTTTCTTGAGGTTGATGACTCCATTCATATTTGTTGCCTAGTCTATCCCTAAGAGTGCAGGATATGGGTTGCTATCATCCATGATTTCAATCACCTCAAAGTCAGTTTAGGTGCTGGCACCATCGATGTCAACTGTCACTTCATGTAGGCGTCCCATGGGCAGAATATTCTATTGGATATCCATCTGCAGTTGAATCAGAAACCATTGCAGTGGAGGCCTACCCATGTGTTCCCAAGTATGCTTTGGTATGAAATTCACGTTGGACCCCAAGTCTAAAACAACCCGATCCATCTCATAGTCTCCTATTTGGACAGTCAGCCACATTTCCCACCCCATGCACAAAGCATGTTTACCTAATTTTTAGATCATTTGCAGTTCACCTACTCTCGCACATCGAATTATTAATTCCTATAGCCCCTTTACTGCTCTAGCATCCCTGAGTAAGTTCATGCAGGTTTCTAGGAAGGTGGTTAGCATAGAGGCATCCCTCTCAGATTCGAATGGATCCTTACTCTCTGACATAGAAGCTTATGAAAATTTCTTCTTAGCTTCCATAAAGGTTTTCTTTGCATGCTCCAAGTCAAAGTTTGGTTGTTTTGAAGGGGCCTTGTGGACCCATGCATCCACCTCGGACATCTTCCCCTTGTCGTCTCCTTTGGAAGTGCCACTTCAGAGAATCATATTCACATTCGGCTCTTCCGCGCAGGGTTCAACCTTCATCATTTGGATATTCTGAGTGGGGCTAGACAGAAGAACCCATTTTTCATGCATTTGAGCAATCAACATGGGGAAATCGATTACTTCGTGGTCAAATTGGTAACAATAAGGACAACATGCTTTGGTCGGGTTCATGCAATCCCGTTCGTAATGCCTCAGGCCTCCACAATTGTAGCAAATTAATTTCCCTCATTCTTGTCCAGGTCCCATGCCTCCTTGGCCCCGTCCACATCCCTGGTACCCTCCCTGTGCGAATGGTACGGTGGGGTCTTGCCCGCACGCCTCCATTTCCATCCTATAAGCAGTTGTTCGATCCATTAGCATTTCGTAACTGCGGCAATTTATTTCCTTGTGGCCCACTGTTTTGCAAAAGTTACAAAATAATGGTTGAGGAGTGGGTCGTTGAATGGTTGGTAATAGGTGACAATTGTTTGTGGCATGCTTCCCCCCCACCTGACATATTGTGCACCAGACTATGGGCACCATGCTTGACCCCGTTTGCACTTTTGGTTGCAACATGATCGGTCCCCCTCCTGCCACATAATTCATGAAGGTCGGACAATGGTCCTTATCATTGCCCAGTCCCTTACATATGATGCACTGTAATTCTTCCCATACCTCTATCCTAGGCACCTGTCCTTGTTTCAAGCTTCACATTTCTAGACATAAGTTTTGTATTTTCACTTGGATTTTTTGTAATCCCAACCCTCGATCCTATATCGGGGTTCCGTTCAACTGCATTACTGCATCCAGTGCTTCAGCTTGGGTTGAGATCTTTTGTTGCGACAAGGCCGATCTCAGATATGACGTTAATGATGTGACAAATCAAGCTCAGTGTTGCACATCTGTTAGTGTGATGTTGGCCTCATGGATAGTGCTTTTCAACCTCTAATCCAAATCCCACGGAGTTTCACTAGGCATCATTACAATCTCTTTGAACCTAATAACTAACTAGGCCTCTGACTTTGGGCACCCAAATTCCTTGTTTAGCACCTCCTGGATTGTGGTAATACCTTCATTTGGATGATCACTTGAATACTTCATGTACCAAGTTAGTGCACAGTCTTGAAATGCACTAACTAGGGTAGCCTTCTTGATGTTATCATCTATGATACCCTGAGCATCCCACATAGACTTTATCACAAACTAGAACTGTCCTAGTTCCTCATTACCCACACCCTTAAATATCAATAGCTTAACTGTACTTGCCATCCTGACCTTTGGGGTTGGTGGAGTTGGGGGTGGGGTTGGTGTTGGTGTTGAGGTGGATGGATTTGAAGAAATGGGTGGTGGCATAGACAGAGGGGGTATTAGTGGAATGCACTCCCTAATCAATCATACTATGCTTCTTGGCAAGAACCTTGTGAGCTCCTCCTCGCTTTCCTACAAAATAGAAGCCAAAGGACTTCTCTCTATTCCTCCCGTTCCACGGTAACCTCTTCCACTCCACATTACTCTAGACATCAATATATGTGCATAATCTACTTTTCACACAACAACATCTTAATCCAGGTATTCAATGACTTGATATACCTACCTCGAGGTCCTTGAAGGAACCACCTTTTTGCTATCACAAATTTAGTGATAAATCCTCCTATTATCCGATCCAGCCAATGATCTACTGCGCGTGCGACTTTATTGTAGGTGGATTCTAGCCTACGCACCTGTTCTGGAGTCCACACAATAGGTTGATCCAATCTGCACCTTCCCACACTATCAGCTAGCCTCGTGATCCACTCGTACAGTTCTACCAGAAATGTCGCAAAGAAGATTTTGTGAATGTCTATGAATATATAATGGCCCAACCAATATTCCTCTGATACTCGCGGGTTTCTATTTTCCTGAACTACGAACTCATGGATTTTCAGATCCCAACACTCTTCAATATATTTCCTTGTAGGGTTCTAGCATCCCAACATCAGACACCCCTTAGGTAGCTCTCGTTCCTTGCAATGGAACCATTTGTTGGCTTATATGGGCCTAACCCAAGTTCAGAAGAAGTATTTAGCCAAGCAAATCCTGCAGCTACCAACCCTTTTGACAACAGCCCGTGGAGCGCAGACTGAGGTCTCACTTGAGGTAACAGGGGAGGGTGCTGGAACCAGGTTTCTGAACCCTTGGGATGTCTAGATGTGGTCTAGAGGGTTCACGCACCGTCCTGTAGCCTCGCATTGCGCTAGATCTACATGGATTTGTTTCGATTACCGCAATGATTACAGATCTAATCTATTTAATTACTTATTGTAACTCAGATTCACTTAGAGAGGTCTTTAGGCAAACATCTAACAGAGATATCCAATTTGTGCTTTCAAAATAAACACAAAATCACATACATTTATATCATAAGCATATGCACATAAATTAAACAGATATATTAACCATATAAAGTCAGATTCACGATAATTCAGATTTAACACAGAATTTTAGAAGGAACTTATCTTTATTTCCACTTTCTCACTATTACTTCTAGATCGAACCTACGCACTCAGCTGCAGTGGTCCACGCACACAACTGCAGACTCTTTCTGGCCTCTGCACACATATCTGCTGAGCCTCTATCCTCTATCTCAAACCCTCGACTCGAACCTACAAACGCTTCTGACTATTCTCAAAAACCCATTACAATTTAGATCCACGATCATTCAACAAAACTTAGCTCTCTCTACCCATAGAGCCTCGCTCTATTTATACCTTTCCATGGACCATGATCCATGGGCAGGCTGACTCAATTTACATTTCTTTACATTAATTTTGGGCGGATTACCCTTTGACTCTAATCTATTACAAATCTCACTCCGCGCATCCTGCTGAGTATTTACCGCAACTTTACCCAAAACTTCGGGCTTCGTGCCCCCTGATCGTCGTGCAGGGCTTCTGCTACCCAACAGGTGCCACAATCCAATCATTAGCTATAAATTGTGGATCTTCCCTTCTATTTCCATTTTCAATGAATGACAATTTTTTGATTTTGAATAAAATAAAAAGCTCAGTTAATATTGGTTGCCAATTTGAATCAGTGAAAGCTTTGGATTCAAATTAATATTTGAATCTATGGTTTATATATTGTACGTGTGATCATCATCATTGGCCAATCTCTTGTAGAGCCTCTAACCTACACCTCATCATTTACTATTATCTACTGTTTTTCATCACCTATCTCTCTCTTTCACCTCATTTTCCCTGTAAAACCACCCAGATCATTACATTAGATGTCATTAAGCATGATCAAGTGAGCTTTGCTAATGTGTGACTGTTTTGTTTAGATTTTGACATATTTACAGGCATTCCGCAGCTCTCTGCCGATTCCGCAGCTATCTGATGTTTCTGCAGCCATCTGGAGATTCCGCAGCCTTTTTTTTGTTCTCAAGATTCCACGTGCCATTTTGCCAAACGAGCCACATGGGTACTTAGGTATCAAGGTGCTCGAGGTTCCTGTGCCATTTGTTCAATCATCCACGTCATCCATACCTCCGGTCAAACAAGGGCAAGATCCGGTCAACGAAGGCAGCTCAACGGTGATGCGTACGCTGTTTGGTCACGTCAGCTCAGATGGTGGCTTGCCCGTGTTTCGCAGGACGTGGGGAACATAATCTAATTTTGGATTCAATCCCCATGACGACCAGGACCTCCAGCTCACCCACGCAGGCTCATGATGTGTTAATTTAGTTTTAATTACACATGACAGTTTGTTATTTTCCGTTTTTAGCAGCACGCATAGGCTATCCTTCATATGCCTATAAATATTTGCGTCTGCGTACGCTTAAGAGACTTTTATTTGCTGTATGTTTGTGAACTTGTTGTAATTTTTGAGCATTTCCAAAACTCTGTTTTCATAGTGTTGTTCTAGCACTCTTAACTGTGAATTTCTGCATATGGAGTAATAGAACCAGTGCTATTTTGGAGCTTTCAACACTTTGAGTCTTCTTGGGTTATGTGAATGGAGGGCCCCTGTTCATACTAGCTTTGTATAGTATTTTCATGTTCAGCATTTTCTTTTCTTGATCTATGAATAGCATAATTCACTTCATTTTAATTCATTTTGGATCCTTTCTTTAAGCTGATCAGCATTGCTCTTTTGCAAGTTTTTGACCCGGGATTATTAATGTGT
>APFE031022865.1:0-14374 GCA_000404065.3 Pinus taeda | reverse complement strand
ATATATATATATATATTCACCACATGAGATATATACATTGTTTCTAACTTCACCGTATATAATCTATACATAATTGACATTGGAATATTCACTTAGCATTGGAAGAGTGACTCGAGAACCTTGAAGGGAGAATGTCACATATAAAGGAACATGTACATGAAACCTTACTCTACCCACGTGGCAATGGCCTAGATGACTCGACTCTAGGTAATATGGATGTTAAATGTTGTGTGTGGGTTGTGTTTGGTAATTGAGTTGTTTTGGTCATTTTGGGCAAGTTGTATATGATCCTCAAACATTCTCTTTTTATTGTTTCTCTCTTTTCGTCATTACCATATGGCCAATAAGTTTGGTAGGAATGGGGCCAATGGTCTTTTGAAGCTATGATCCTCGCAATGTAACTTTTTCTTCAATTAATATAATATTTTGACTTACAGATATATAAACTTGTCATGTGAGTGTAACATGGGTGGTAGGGAGGAGTAGCTCTTATACTACTCACTTATGTTCCAATCTCATTGGGATTAACACGAGTTCCGATTGGGATTAACAAGAGTGGTACAGAAGAGTAGTTCTCATCCACTATTCTAGTCCCACCAAGGTTACTATTCATCCACTATTTTAGTCCCACCAAGATTGACATGAGTGGGAAATATGTGTGATTTCCATTGATGTAGGTAGTGTCTATCTTTGATACAACAAACCACAAGAATAAAATAAAAATTAAATATCTATTAATATTAATTAATCTTACATATTTAAATATTTTATTTATGATTTATATTGTACTTTTTATTATTCATATTTTTCAAATTTGAGATATTAATTTTAATTTAAGAATTAAAAGAGTTACTCGATCTTCTTATTTTCTTATTAAAAAGTAATTATTTTTCTTTTTCAGTTTCAATTACTTGTAATTTTTAATGGTTGAATGTGAGAATAATTTTTTTGCCAAATCTTCTTGATTCTAAGTTATGCGGTTTTATAATGATTTATTTAAAACTAGAAAAATATGTATATTCATTTTTTTGCTTTTTTATAATAGCATATATTGTCTTTTCATTTATAACATATTTCATTTTTTTTTAAAAGAGACGTGATAACACCAAAGGAATTACACATGTCCTTGTAGAAACAGTGTTCAAACACAATAAGGAAAAAACAATATTTGAATAAAAAATATTTGAATAAGCCATATATTAGTTATAAGAACTAAATATTATTAATAGTTTCCAAGATATTTAGGAGAAGACAATTTTTGTAACATACATAAAAATTTATGCAACTTAAACACCCAAATTTAGACGATGAAAAAAATAATATACTCTTTCATGAACCCAATGTTGTTCTTTCTCCACTACAACAATAATGGCTACCTCGTGTATAGTTTCTAATAATTCATGACATAATTTATGAAATTCATAATTCCTATTTGTAAAATTCCTCCATATACATAAAGGTTTTTTTTCTATAGTTAATCTTCCCACATTCCTTTATAATTTTTATTCAATTCATACTTGTTTGTTTATTTTCCATAGTAACATTAGTCATTACCCTAATTTATGAGAACATCATATGGTCTAGTTTTTCTATGTATACATATAAAATCTTGGTGTTAACAATTCTTGATCCATTTGGTTATTATGTGACATCCTAGGCATATGGTTAAGAAGGGGTGTAGGTTTTTGACGTCATTTCCTTTATGAATTCATTGAATGACTCCATTTCCTAATGTTAATTCCAGCAACTCGGATATACATACTGAGGTTTGAATGTTATTATAACTCCTTATCTTTAATTGGCTGTGAGTTGTAACTTTAACCTTGTTGTTTCTAACTCTGTATTTGGGAAGAGTATGGTCATATAAACAAAGGTAACCACCCTTTTAACTTATCATTTAAATTTATTTCAATTTATGTGTCTTTCTACTGTAATGTCATATATTGGACTTGATTCTCGCATCAAATGGTCTTCCATCCTCTAGACCAAGCCCATGTGATTTACAAATGGCCTATGGTAATATCCAACCTGTGACAGTTGGATTTGATGACCTCTCATTTGACGACTACTATGGTTTCTTCTTCTCTCACCCTAGTGGGATGGTTTGTAACATGCCTTGTTCAAGAACCTTCCTATATCGCTCTGTGTATTGGCTCTGGTAACAACGTCACGATGAACAAGGAGATACTCATAACTGGGTTTTTGGTTAAGATATTATGACATCCCCTATAGCTTTGACACTTCCAATTCCCATTGAATCATGTAAACTTTTCAAAGAAGCTTGGTTTCAACCTTATTTAAATTCCCATGTTTGCTTTCTTTCTAAAAATCTCACTATTTTCTTTTTTCTCCATGTCGATGTCCAAATCAGAATGCAAATGGGCCTTCACTATCATTTCACTAATTCAACCAAGATTGGCTTAAATTTTCCTTCAAATTTTAACTTTAAGTCATTCATTTTTTTCCTCATTCAGCTAATAAATATCCCCACACTGATTTATTAAGTTTTTTTCAAGGTTCCTTCTACAATGTATGGTCTTTTATAAATTTGACTAATATAACCCTAATTATCATTATGGAGGAATAGGGGAACTAATGGGACTATCCCTTGAGACTACGAGTTAACAAGTCTTAAGTGATAATTAACAAATGAATAATAATCACTACAACTTTGATTAACACTAAACAAATTATTAGCATAGATATTCGTTTTGGCTTGATCGCCCATTCAATTTTATGTACGATGGTAGGTGAGAGGACACCTGTCCTTGCTCTCGGTCTTCACACTCCAACACTTCGACTATACTCCTTTACCTCACATTCATTCACCACTTTGGCACTTGGCCTTGCTTTTCTCATGATGAGGGTTTTTTTTTAGTTTGTTTGCGACTATGCTGAGGGTTATCAATGGTATTCAGTCCGCAACTGGGTTCTTTTGTCGGTCACTTGGTAGCTTCGCTTGCCCTTCCTATTATGTTGCTCGGTTGGTTTCACCTGGGTTCGATGTGGATGGTTCTGTCCGTTTCCTTAGAGGGTTTCCTCTGTCTTGAAACTATTTGGTTATTTGTATACCTTCATTGTATATTTATTTCTTTACTTGCTCGTTCATGCTTCTGGTTAACTGAGGCTTTCTTTGCATTGTCTTCTTGCGGGTTGGGGTCGTAAGGGGCCAGTTCCTCAGATCTGCTTAGCAAGGTAAGCCTTCTATTCTCTGATACATTTCTTTTCCTCAATTTTTCATTTTTCTGAGAGTGGTTGCTCCTTGTGAGTACGGGTTCCCCTCTGTGGTTGCAACCTGGTTGTGGTTTCTTCAAGCCAACTTGACCACTCTTTCGGTAAGTTGAAAAACCCTAATTCCTATTATTATTTTCTTTTCCCCGTTGAGTTCTATGACCTCAAATTCTAACGCACTTGGTTGGTTGTGACTGCAGGTGGTTGGTGGCTTGGGACAACCGCTTCCACAACTGTCGTTGTCTAGTGAATTGGTAGGGTTGCTCCTCATCACTGTTATATGTCTCGGTTTTATTTCGTTTGATTGTGGTTCCAGCACATTGGTTTCTGGTAGTCGTTGGGCTTTAAGAGCCTCACTCTTTAGTTTCTGTTGGCCGCCTTTTCTATGCCCCTTGTATTTTGTTTATATTGTTCTCGATAGTCCTATATATTGTAAGCATTTCAAACCCTAGAACTGTAGTGGGTGGTCTCTGACAAGACTCATCCCAACTCAACAATGGCTATTCATATATCTTTTCTTTTGGTAACTTAAACTTCTACTTGTTTATTAATTAAAAGAGGAAAACCTTTTAGTTGTATGGCTATGGGCTACTTGAATATACGATGCAATTATATTTAAGATGAGACTGCCGATTCTGTAGAGCCTTCTCCATGTTGTTTGTATGTCCTTCGTAGGCTTGGAATTTGATTGCCATCTAGAACTTTATTTTCGATCTTTTCTTGTAGAACTCCTTATTTTGGAAAAGGAAAAGAAAAAATACTACACTTTGTTTTCTGTCAATGCACATTATAATTATATGGAAGGGCTTCGAGTTGCTTTCAATGAATTGGAAACTTTGTCCCGGTCGATATACACAACAACTTAATAGAAAGGAATAATGGTTAACTGTAAATGAAATACATCTCTCTGTTTTGTTAAATGCATAGTAGTTAAATGGAAAGAGAAATAATAGAGGTTGTAGGTAGATACAGATAGTTTGCATAGAATGAAATTCTTATTTACTTTCTTCTCTTTTGTCTCTCACATACCAACCCTTACAAAATATGATTTTCCTTCTTGTGTACTTTTTTGAGACAGTTTCTCACAACTGCTCATGGTTCAATTGGTAGTTACATAGTTGTGAAAAATGTTTCTGTGTTTTCTTGCTCTGTTGAAAGAAATATATGTTTGTTTCTTTTTAACGAAGACACTGTTAATTTAGAAAAAGAAAAAGAAATAAAGAAAGTGGTTGTAACAACCTTCCCCTAACCATGATGTTCCTAATTACCATTTAACTAAATAATTAAAAATGCAAGTTCTTAAATGTTGTTTTAACTAACTACTGAAAGTGAAACTAGACAATAAGTGTAAACCTATTCCTCCTAGCTGAGACCAAACACCCTAGACATGATACCCTCAGTTGGATGCTCCTGCATCGGGCTCCCAGGGTAAGAAAAATTGATGGCTTCGGTCCATGAGCTCCTCGACTGAATAGCCTGCCTGTTGTATTTGTCCCGTGTCAAGCTAGGAACTATCCTCAATGGGACGGTTCTTCCACTTGACAAGATACTGTAGGTACTCCTTCCATCGAGTTCACCTGGCCACTTGAGTGTTGAGGATCCTCTTGATCTTAAGGGGTTCAGCTGAAGGCATTTGCCAAATCCAAGTGTCTCTTCCTTCCTGTGTGTCCCGTGTAGGTCGTGCTGAACTGTCATCTTCAGGATTGGCAGTATATGGAAACAAGTCTGCCATGTTGAAGATGGGTGATATGCCTATCCATGGAGGCAACTATAATTCATAAGCATTGGCTAAAAATTTACACAGAATTTTACAAGTGCCAATCTTCTTATATTTCAGTTTATTGTATTCACCCCTACGAAATAGTTCTTTGCGTATGTGTGTGAGGACTTCATCCCCCACATTAAACTGTACCTCTTCCCATTTCATATCTTCCCACTGCTTATACTTTTGACTATTGTCCTGTAACTTCATCTTTACCTGCTCGTGTAGGTCACTCATTGCTTTGGCGAAATCTTCCCCATCAGCACTCCATCTTTCCTGCTGTCCTAGATGTTGTAATTCATGCACTCCGTAAGGATGCATGCCATATAATATTTGGAAAGGATGATATCCCGTGTTGTGATTGGGTGAGTCACTGTAAGAGAACTCCACCTGGGCAAGTACATGATCCCACATCGGTGAATATTCCCCGATCAAGCTTTGTAGCAGGTTTCCAAAGCTCCTATTTACCACCTCTGTGTCCATCTTTTTCCATAAGGTGCGGCAAAAGTATCCTATAAATTTCACAACCCTTTTGGCAACAATGGACTTAGACAGGGCGTGTAGCCTGAATATCTCCATGAAAAGCAAGTGGGCCACGTGAGTGGCATCACTAGTTTTTATACAAGGGATGAAATGTGCCATTTTTGAGAACCAGTCTACTACCACCATCATAAAATCATAACCCCGTTGCATTCCTGGCAGACCCAAGACAAAGTCCAACCTGACTGAGTCCCATGGTCTACTCAGAATAGGTAGTGGTGTATAGAGTCTCATATTTTGATTGTGTCCTCTCCCCAACTGACACACGTTACATCAGATTAAAAATCTCTGTACATCCCTTCACATCCTTGGTCAGTAATAAAAATGGCTGAGCTGATCTAAGGTCTTATCAATGTGGAAATGTTTGGCTAGACCTCCGCCATGCTTCTCCTTGATGATGTTCTCCCTCATCCAACAGTTGGGAATGCATAGCTGCCCCCCTTTAAACAGTAGCTTCTCCTGTAATTTATAGTCTAGCCACGGACTATTATTCCTCAACAAAGGATTTTGGCAGGCTTCATAAACCTCCTTGAAATTTTCATCTGTCTGTTACAAGTCTATCAAGTGTTCGAATCCCAACACTTGTACCGTGCTCTCATGTAAGATCAAAGCTCTTCTACTCAATGCATCTGCTACCTTGTTGGTCTGTATACTGATATGCTTCAAGAGAAATGTGAAACTCTGCAAGTACTCAACCCACTTTACATGTTTGTGGTTCAGCTTATGCTGCTGCATAACGTACTATAGTGCAGAATTATTAGAAAACAAAACAAACTCATTCCCTAGCAAATAGTGTCTACAATGCTTCAATGCTTGGACGACGTCCTAGAACTCCTTGTCATAAGATGAGTACTTCTACCTGCATTCCTTCAATGTTTTTCTCAAATAAGAAACAGGTTTGTCTTCCTAGCTGAGTACGACCTCAATGCCCGTACCAGTGGCATCATAGCAAACCTGGAAAAGATTGTTAAAATCTAGCAATCTTAGGATTGGTCTTTCTGTAATCTTCTTCTTCAGCATCTAAAAGCTTTTCTCTCCTGCCTCGATCCAACGGAAAGGATGACTTGCCTTTTTTACAGTATCCAACATAGGTGCATATATCTCACTAAAATTCTCTATAAATTTACAATAAAAACTTGCCAACCCATGAAAACTACGTACCTCAAATAGACTTTTTGGGTTTGGCCAGCTAATGGTAGCTGCAATTTTCTCTGGGTCCATCTTCAACTCATTTTTTGTAATCACAAAACCCAAATAAACTAATCCTCTTTGAAGAAAAGAATTTTTTTTCATATTTATCAGCAACTTGTTTTGCTGTAACTTCTACAGCACACCTCGAACATGTCGAAAATGTTCTTCCCTAGTTTTGCTGAAAATCAATATATCATCAAGATATACAATCATGAACTTCATCAAATGCATAAAATTACTAGGGGCATTACTCAATCCAAATGGCATTACCAGCAACTCATATAGTCCTTCATTGGTTTTGAAGGTTGTCTTCCATTCATCCGCTTCCCTAATTCGAATTTGGTGGTAACCACTCTTCAGATCAATTCTCGAGAAATAGGCTACCCCACTCAAACACTCCATCATGTCATCCATTTTTGGTAATGGAAACTGGTACATGATGGTAATCTTATGGTACATAGTCCAACTGTGGTACAACCTATAATACCATCTTCATGGTATTATCTACATGACATAAACTTTATCCACACATTTTTCCACTATCTTAGTATCATACCAACAATCATTTATCATGGTTCCTCTATGTAATTAAAAAAATATTCATGTCATGTGTAAATCAATCCCAGATGTCATGTAACAATATTATCATAATAGTCATCATGCATACTATAACTCAATCATACCCATAACTTTCAGTTTTTGGATCAAATATGTCACCTGTACAAGGTTTTAACAATAATCAAATGTACCATAAGGTAGAATATGGACTATGATACTCAGCCTACCATAGATATTTGAAGTCTCTTGATCATCAAAACAATTTGCTGAGTTCTTAGCAATTATTCCACACATAAACAAGTTATGTCATAGGATTGACCATTTTCCCTTTTTATACCTCTACATCTTGTTGGTCATGCATACCTCAATGTAGGTATGATTTCATTCAATAAACAATATCCATCTACATACATCTCCCATATAGAGGTTATAAGTGAAATTTATACTATCCATCACTTCACACCCTTTAAATTTTTATATGAGGTGTGACCCAAGGGTAATTGCATGTTAGTGCTTGAAATCACCCTTAAATCAAGGGATCAATTATGAATTCATTGTTGGCATTACCATAAAAGTATTGTCTTTGATGGCAACTCTAGAGGTCAACTCAGTTTTGATAAGAGGCTAAAAGGAATATTCGGAGGCAATAGGTAAGTGGTACAGAGGATGAGGAAGATGGAACTAAGGACTGTAGACAGAATAAAGAAGTTGAAGGAAGAAGATGATGCAAGAGAATTTTAAGAGATACACAGGTTCACTTAGTCCAAGCAGCGTATACACACATGTATTCAGAATAGAAAAAGCATATAACATACACACGCACTCTCACAAAAGGCAAAGTACGTACATGTTGAAAACCATAGTTTTGGTCCAAGGTATTTGGAACAAGGTATTGTTGGACCATGGTATTGACCTTGATATTTAGTCCGAGGTATTTGATCCATGGTATTTGATCAAAGGTGTTGGTCCTAAGTGGATTCGGTACATGGTAATGAGAAAGGCCAAAAAATATATAAAGAAGAGAGGATCATGAGGCCAGTGTGCAAGTGAATAAAATTCTAAGGAATACTTCTATTTGAAGTATACTTTATGTTGCAGGGTTATGTTTGGGACAAGATTTGAAATATTTATGAGCACCTAGAGTTCAATATTGGATCAGGATCATGGGACCTAAAATGACATATTCTTGAATGGTCTGATATTAGTTGAGGCTAGATATGATGTTTTGCACTTGTTTTATTCATAATCTATCATGATTTGGGTTTTTTTAAAGTCTGGAATTGCAACAAAGTTCTGAGTTAATATTTATAGATCTGTACGTAGGTTCGTCTCGGCCAAAGAGCATATACACACAGGTTCTATTCTTTCAAGTATCATATACAAAAGAATGGATTGATGTTAAGAGATGATTGATCTATCAGATCAATATTGCTGATTTATTGTTGTTGCTATTTTACTGTTGTTTGTCAATGAAGTCTTCTTAGATCTGAATGTAAATCTAAATGCATAGGGAGGTTGATATTAGATTGATTGTATAAGTGAGAAGAAGTGTTTCTTTCTACCCGCCTATGTAAATTTATGTAAGTTGACAAGATGTTTAGTATATTGCTGGTTGGTACCATTTGTGATTAAGAGATTTTATTATTTAGAATCTTTAGAGGTATATGCAGGTTGGGTAAGTAGCGTACACACGTAGGTTTTCTTCATTGAAGTAGCGTATATAGTCTGACACATGAATTTTTGATGTTTTAGTTGGTTTTGAATGTTGATGTAGGTTTCTGGGTTGAGCACAGTGTTCTGATGACAGTGATTTGATTGTTTCATTTTAATTGCATGCTGCTTGATGAAGTTTGAGTTTCTAAATTTATAATGGGTTCTTGATGAGTCAACATCTTCGTATGTTTTCATATCTGCCAAGAGCACCAAGTCTGAAAATTCATGAAATGTGGTTCCTGGAGGAAGTGTAGGCTGACACCTACGCACTAGTAAACATATTGGCTAGTTCAAGAGTTACGGGGTTGTAGCTCCCTTCCACTAGGAGTTGGAGAATGAGAGAAGGTAGTAACCTTCTGTAGGTAGAAGCCTACGCACTAGTATGATTCTGCACCAGCAAAAGATTGTAAACATATTTTCTTATTATTAAAAGAAGACATAGATGACAACAATAGGTGGTTTTCTCCCACATTGGGCTTCCACCTTAAATCTTGGTGTTCAAGTGTGTTTCTTATCTGTGATGGTTTATTATGTTTATACTTCACATGGTTATGGTTTAATGATTGATGAAATACTGATGCACTAATTAAAGATCAACATATGAAGAATTATCTAAATCATAAGTTTACTGCATAAACATTGGTTGCCTTAAAGATAGTTCTGTGTACACACTAGTTTCCCTCTCTAAAGTAGCGCATATCAATTTGATTATGAAAAATAAAATTTCTTGATCTAATAATATTGATTCACCCCCCCACTCAATATTATTTCCAACAATTGGTATCAGAGTAGGTCCTTTAGAAGAAGCTTGATCGCTTGAAGGAATATCCATCAAGATGAATAATCACGAAAGCATGGGACCCATCAGACCACCAATCTCCGATGGAAGCAAATTTGTTTCTTAGAAGATAAGAACCACAACCTATCTACAGATGTCTGGGAAATCTTGGAAGGAGGATATAAATTTCCAACAACAATTCCTACAAACATGGCAGGTAAAAGGCAATATGAAACCAATGCGAAATCTGTCAATACTTTATTAGGAAATTTGTCACAATCAGAGTTTGTCAAAGTCATGCAACTCAAATCAGCCAAAGAGATATTGGAAAAAATCGTACAGAGCTATGAAGGAGACTCTTAGGTAAAATGTGCTAAGCTTCAAACTCTCATAATTCAGTATGAAACTCTTGAGATGCATAGTGATGAGAGTATAACTAGTTACTTCTTACATATAGATGAGGTTGTTAATTGTATGAAGAATCTGGGTTAAAAAAGAAAGGAAGTTACCTTAGTTGAGAAAATTTTGAGATCCTTATCTGCTAAATTTGAATCAAAAGTGTCTACCATAGAAGAAAAATAGGATCTGTAGAAGATCACTATGACATATCTTCATGGAATCCTAATTGCTTTTGAGATAAGAAAAGGAGGTCCATCAGATATCGGAGAAGCTGAATTTAAAGATTTAGTAAAAGGAAAAGAAAAGGAAGAACACAATGAATCAGGACACATTTCAGAAGAAGAAGATGAGGTATATTTTGTTAAGAAGCTTCAACAGGGTTCTGGAAGGTTCAAAGGTAAGCTACCTTTCAAACGCTTTGTTTTTGGTAGAGTTGGTCATTATGCTGCTAGATTTCCTCATAAATATAAATATGAAAAAGGAAAGGAATATGCAAAAGGGAATAGGAAACATGTTGTGAATAGGAGTTACTATACTTATGAAGATAATGATGGTTTATCTAATAGTGATGATTATAGACTTCTCACGGCTTATGAAAATGATGATTTTTGGGATGCTTTAGAAGAGGAAAACTTTCATGAAGAAATATCTAAACTCAAAATCTATTTAGAAGAAAAGAATATGATCATAGATACCTTGACATACCAACATGCTAAAAAAGAAAAACACAATGAAAAACTAGAATGTGAAATTGTGGGTCTAAGAAAAGATCTTGAGAAAAAAAATCTCTCAATCTTAGATTTTCTAAAGGATCAAAAAATCTAAATGAAATTGTCAAAGCTTAGAGTTCTCCTCTTATAAAGACAGGTCTTGGAGATACTAAAGAAGTATCTTAATCGTAGAAGTTGTCAACCTCCACCAAAAGCTATCTTGATGCAGCAAAGACCAGTGAACAAGATGACAATCATCAGCAAAGGCATAAAGCTAATCACCAGGTAAATCATACTCAATTTTCCCCAAGGATGAACATCAATAGAAGCCACAACCAAACTTAGGTAAATCATACTCAATTTTATCGAAAGATGAATATCAATAGAAACTACAATAAATGGGTAAATAGATTCAATAGTCACAGAAACTTATTTAATGGGCAATGTTTTTCATGTTATAATTTTGGGCACAATGCTGCTCAATGCGTTGCTTACAAAACCATCATGACTAGAGAAGCACGAAATCGAAGGAATGTAATAGGGATCAAGAGAAGTTCCTATAATAACTTTCTCCTCTTGAAAGTGAAATAGAATGTTTAATTTGTAAGAACTTTGGTCATGAAGAATCTGAATGCAGGAGAAAATTTTGGCAAACACCTCAAAAGGAGCAAACTCCATTAAATCCCAAGATATGAATAAGGAAAGATTCACAAACAGAAAGATGTGGTATAGCCTTGTAAGAAGAAGGACAATAAAATCAGTGTTTCATCGACACTGGATGCTCCAAACACATGAAAGGTGAGAAAGATAAAATTCACTCATATAATGCCTTAGAAAAGGAAAAGAATGTCTCATTTGGAAATGACACTCCTACTATCATAAGAGGTAAAGGTTCTGTTTTCTTGAAGGAAAAGGTTAAAGCTACGAATTTTATGTATGTAGATGGTTTAAATCATAACCTGTTGAGTGTTAGTCAAATGTGTGATCAAGGAAATGAAGTGGTGTTTCGATCAAAAGGATGTGTTTTTCATGAGCTTGATAGAGAGATACTGTGATAAAAGGTACAAGAACTCCAAACAACTTATACATACTCAAAGGAGGACAACAACAGTGCTATCTAAGCAAAAATGATGAAAACTAGCTGTGGCATAGAAGATTAGGAAATCTAAGCTTTTCTCAAATAAGAAAAGCATGTAGACTCAAGGCTATTTGTTATCCTCTAGATATTAGCATCCTATAAAATACAATATGCAAACCATGTCAAATCGGTAAACAAACTAGAGTTCACTTCATGGAAAAAGTCACCTCGTGGAGATGAATATTTTATTTTGTTCATTGATGATTTTTGTAGAATGTGTTGGATGGGTCTTCTAAAGCATAAAGGTGAAGCATTTGAAAAGTTCCAAGCTTTCAAATCTTTGGTCCAAAATGAATCAGATAAAAAAATCAAATGCCTCAGATCTAATCGAGGAGGGCAATTTGTATTGGATGAATTCTCTGACTTTTGTGAACAACATGGAATAAAAAGGGAATTCTCCACTGCAAGAGCTTCTCAGCAAAATGGTGTAGTAGAAAGGATGAACAAAACAATTCAACAAATGGCTTGAGCCATGGTAGATGAATCTGGAACTCCTGCAACCTTCCTGGGTGAAGTTGCATTGAGAGCCGTGACTATTCTCAACAAAACAAATGTTCGGGTAAATAGCACTCAAACTCCATATAAACTTTTCTATGGTAAGACTCCTACTGTAAAATGCTTTCAAGTTTTTGGAAGAAAATGTCTGATCAAAAGGACTGATGAAAAGCTTGGTAAGTTTGAACCTAGAGCAGATGAAAGCATTCTTCTTGGTTATTCTTCTAGAAGTAAAGGATATAAATGTTATAATAAAAGACTTGGGAAAATTGTTGAAACGGTTGATTTTGTAGTTGATGAATCATGTAGAAATCCAAAACAGATACAATCAACAGAAGATTATGACAATGAGGAAGACGAGGATTACTTTCCCACATCAAATCAAAATTATATTGAAGAAGAAACCAATGAAGCAGCAGAAGAAGATATAATTGTAGAAGGAAAGACTTCGTCCAAGTATGTTCAAAAAAATCATCCAGAAACCAAAATTTTAGGGGAAAAGGAGGTTGGTGTATAGACAAGAAAAACTGTTACAGGGATCTCAAGCTATCTAGCATTACTATCCTCCACCACACCTCAAAATGTAAATGAAGCATGTAAATATGAATGTTGGGTCAAGGTCATGGATGAAGAACTTGAGAAAATTGAAAAGAATGATACTTGGGAATTAGATCCTAGACCTCATGATAAAAATATTATAGGAGCTAAATGGATATTTGAGAACAAGCTGAATGTAAATGGAGAGGTCATTAGAAACAAGGCCAAGCTTGTTTGTAGAGGGTACGATCAACAAGAAGGTATAGAGTTTGAATAAACATTGCACCTGTTTCCAGACTTGAAGCCATAAGGATGTTTCTTGCTCTTTCCAGTTTCCAGAAATTCAAAGGATACCAAATGGATGTAAAATCAAGCTTCCTTAATGGAGATTTAGAAGAAGAAGCTTATATTGAATATCCAGAAGGATTCAATCTTGGAAATGATGCAAAACTTGTATGTGGACTCAAAAAGGCTGTCTATGGTCTGAAACAGGCTCCAGGGACCTGGTATTACTGCCTTGAAAAATATCTACATCACTAAGGTCTTACAAAAGGTTCTGTAGATAGAAATTTATATACAAAGATTGAAAATGGTAAATTGCTATTTATATATTGTTTATGTTGATGATATCATTTTTGGTAGCAATGAAGAATCCATGATTTAGAATTTTGATTCAGTAATACAAGAAGAATTTGAAATGTCCTTGCTTGGTGAACTTACCTATATTCTTGGTCTAAAATTTCAACAAACTAAAGATGGTATTTTTCATTCACAAACCAAATATCTCAAATAGATCTTGAAAAGGTACAAAATGGAATATTCTAAACCTTTATGTACCCCAATTGTAACAAGATGCAGTCTCCGCTCAAATGATGAATCAACAATAATACATCAACCAACTTACAGATCCATGATTGGCAGTGTGCTTTATATAACAAGCACCTGAGCTGATATCATGCATGCAGTAGGAATGGTTGGAAGATTTCAAGCAAATCCAAAGGAATCACACCTTCAGGTAGTCAAAATAATTTTCAAATATCTTCAAGGAACTTAGGACATTGGACTATGGTATCCTAGAGATGGAGATCTTACTCTTCATGCATATACAGATGTAGATTGGGAAGGAAGTGTTAATGATAGAAAATGCACTAGTGGTGGTGCATTCTATATGGGTTTGAGGTTAGTGTCTTGGTTTGACAAGGAAAAAAGTTAAATTACTTTATCTATAGCTGAAGCAGAATATGTGGCTTCTGTATCTTGCTGCACACAACTACTTTGGATGATGCAAAATTTGCAACACATTCAAATCACATACACTCCAA
>APFE031022864.1:80887-108349 GCA_000404065.3 Pinus taeda | reverse complement strand
ATTATAATACTCATATGTATATGAGGTTCGGCTTCTTTATATAGAATTTATCACGATTTAGGTTTATTTATACTCTGGTAGCATGATTCTTCTCTAAAAGAACTATCAATCATATTCTAAAAATTAGTCTTGATGATGGACCCGCTTTGGGTTTGAAATATCAATCATATTCTAAAAATTAGTCTTGATGATGGACCAGCTTTGGGTTTTGAAACTTCGATAGATTAAACATGATACTTTGGATAATCGCGATCATGCTACTCCAAGAAACAACTACAGAAGCTTAAAATCTAATATAAAAATATCATTAATGATAGGTTCTTTTTTGGCAGGTGCTAACATTCTTATACTAGCAGTTGTTGTACCAGTTGTGCATGCACCAATTGTGTTTGCACCAACTTTCCTGCACAAATTTGGGGCTTTCATACATTGACATATTTCCCACACTCCTTTGTGTTGATGGTTGCTACATTGTTGACCATAGAATGGGAATTTATGGTTATCCAATTGAAATTAAAACGTTGTTTTCCATGACACTTAGATGTGATCGAGAGTTGTTTAAACTAGAAGCTAGAGGAAAAGCATTTATAGAGCGAATTGATAATCACTTACATGAATTAAGCTATCACATGTGAAGTAAATTTTGGCTTGACCTTCATTACCTTAATGAAATCTATACATACAAAACAGAAGAGTAATCTTACACTGTTGTTAATAGTTTTCGCTGTATAAAACTAACATATACTTCACATATATTTCTTTGCTCAACGTTCTATGGTTCTAATAGTGGGAATTCAACGTTCCACCTTCTTGCACGAGGCTTCACAAATAACCTCATACATCTATTTAAAGTCGCAATAGCCAAAAGGACTGTTTCAATTTCTTGCTATGGTATTTGCGTTACCCCTGGCAAGGAAACACCAAATATAACTGGGAAATTGGTGACAACATCTTTTACTTCGATATTAAAAGCATGAATGGTTTTTCTCGTAAAGATGAGACTGCTGCGTGAATGGTATCTCAACATCATACATCATAATGGGCATATTTGTCAACAATTATAATTCTTATGGTTGTATTCTATCCTGAACTTATCCAAGTGAAATTTTCTTGTTTCGGGATGAATTTTTTTTTAACAAATCATGCTAAAATGATAGGCATGGATCCGATTAAGGAGGGGCATCACTGCTACTATAAAAGACATGATTTCACACTGAGAAGATTAGAAATAGAACTCACGAGAGAGCTCAGGTTTGGATGGAGCGCTGTACTTGGCAGATTTCCGAATAGGGAATTCGATCTTACAGGAGCTGCGCTCCTAGTGGGATGATCCGTGGAGGGGACCACTGGAGACAGCGTTGCATTGTTTAATGAATATGTAACAATACTTCTACAATGAATTTATTTGGCATTTAATTTTGAATTCTGGTTTCTACTTTGAAATGAGTTTATTTGACAATCAACTTATGAGTAATTTTTTATCCATAATGTTCCAAGACTGTGATTGCTGCAAGGGAAACAAGCTCACGGATTGGCCCCACCACCGTGTCTGTTGCCCCAAACCTATTAGTTTTCTTTTGCTGCATTTTTCTTTCCATATCATACTGATTAGGATTATTTGATTTTGCAAATATTTCCTTTGTAATGTTGGATTTCATTTCTGCAAGAACGGTACAAGTAGGCTGCCTGTACTAGTGCATTTCTGGTTCTACAAGTTGATTTCATTGGTTCAGTTTCGCAAGTATTTTAGTCCTATAGTTTTGCAAAAGTCCTTTATTCATTCCTGCAAGATTGATGTTTGTTTCTAAGCTAAGGAAATTATTAATATCTGAGGATTCACTGAATATTTAATTGTGCTATGATGACTATGAAATGAACATTGTAGTAACATACAGGTTTGTGCTTGCACTCAACACTTTTGAAGAAAGAATTGAATTTCATGATTAATTATTAAATGAACCTTATGAGTTAAAACATTAAAAAACTAATCTAAATTAAACACATAGTTATCTCTAGAAAATCCTATCTATACAACCAGATAAAAATGGTTTCATTAGAATAATTGAAAAGAAGTTTCCTTATGATTTATTTCATGATTTTCATCTTTGCAACATAGTAGTAATTTCTAAGAGGTTTTTCAATCCTTAGTTATTGAATCACTTTCTTTTGAATGGGGCCTACATTCTTTTATCCCCTAGACAACTGAGGAAGGCTTATTACAAGAGTCAACTCAACCCAGAAGATGAGCGTGAAGTAGATTCCAGGAGTGTGTTTACTTTTCTTTGAAGAGTCTTGTTTATTTTTAGTGAATGACACTCCTTTTGAATTTCTTGCAAGAGCTTGGTTTTTTGACAAATCCCTAAGGTCCTATTATGGAATATATTTTCCTACACCTCTAAGTTTACTTACACGAATTAACAAATTAAATGTTGGTGTAAATCTTGCATTTATACCACATGATACACCACAGGTTTGCATAGGAGGATATCCATGATGATTACATCGTGATACTTGAAACACACTAGGTACTTCACAGACTAAAACAATTGTGTGCCCAAGAAATGAATTCATGGATGTGAACAAATTTTTCTTAGCCCTAACTACCTACTAGCTATTAAATCATTTCTTTTAATTAGATATTCCTAAGTAATCCTAACTGAATATAAAACAAATTCACAACTAAACTTTAAAATGATCTAGCCTTGACATGTGATCAATCTGTGACATTGATAAGCTCTTGGTCTGACTTTAACAACTTATCATTTTTATGTGCTAGGCCTAATTCACCAGCATCAAACTACCCAAGAAAGAAATTTTTCTGAGCTCCTGCTCAGAAGATTTTCTATAGATTGACGTGCTTTCTATAGTGTTGCTTCATCCATCCAAGTAAAATCCTCCATAAGAGGATCTTTCCACTTCAAAGAAATTCCAAGTATTCTTTCCTTTTGGTCTTCTTGGCAACATGTGTATCCAAAATCTATTTAGCCTCTAAACTCTTCACCACAATCATTTGCTTCAACTACTGTTGTTCCTTTCCTTCATCTTGGTTAGGATTCCTGGAAGATTAATCCACATCACCAACCATGTAGGGATACAAATCTACTACATTAATAATAGGTGAAATTCCAATTCTTGGAGGTAACTCCAACTCATAAGCATTGGCTGAAAACTTGCAGAGGACCTTACAAGGTCTCATCTTATTCATTTTCAATTTTATATTCCCCCCTTGGAAACCTCTTTTTTCTTAGGTGAGCTAGGACCATATCTCCCACTTCAAAGTTTACCTCTTTCATGTGTACATTTTTTCATTGCTTGTAGTTGTTTCTTGTATCTTGTAATCTTTGTTTTATGTGCTCATGCAACTCACCCATGGCTGTTGCAAAATGCTCTCCATAAACACTTCTATTCTCAATATTTCCCAAGTCTCTTAGCTCACAAATTCCACTCAGATGCATGCCATACATAGTCTGAAATGGAATTTTCATTGTTCTCCTATTTGCTGAGTCATTATATCAAAAATTAGTGTGGGCTACCACATGATCCCACTGCTTTGGTTGGTCACCTACTAAAATCCTCAATAAATTACCCAAACTCTTGTTTACAACCTCTGTTTTCCCATTAGACTGTGGATGTTATGCTAAGCTAAAATTTAGCTTAGTTCCAAGTTTCTTCCACAAGGTTCTCTAGAAATGTTTATTGAATCTTGTGTCCCTATCAGAAATTATACTTTTTGGAAAACCATGCAACCTAATAATCTCACCAAAAAACAAATTAGCCACATGGGTAGCATCAATAGTTTTGAATAACAGAATAAAATGAGCAATATTAGTAAATATATCCACAACTACAAGGATTGAATCATTACCTCATTGATTTCTTGGTAAACCTAGAAAAAATTCCATACTCACCGAATCCCAAGGTCTATTGGCAATGGCTAATGGCAGTATAGTCTAGCTTTCTCACTTCTCCCTCATACCCTACACTTACTCACATACCTTTGTACATCTTCCTTCATCTTAGACCAAAAATAAAAGTGACTCAGCTACCCAAGTGTTTTCTCAACACCAAATTGTCCAACCAACTGCCATTATGCTTTTCTTGGACCAAGTTTTCCTGCATTTAGAAATTGGGAATAGATATCTTATTGTTCTTGAAGAATTGTCCATCTCACAACATAAACTCTTTCCATGGACTATTGTCACTATTTACTAGTTTTTTGAACACTAGAAAAGCTTTTTTAAAATCAACATCAATGTCATATAAGTCATTCAAATAATCAAAGCCTAAAATTTATATTTGACTTTCGTGCATGATTAGGCATCTCCTACTTAAGGCATCGTAACCTTATTTTCCTTCCCACTAATGTGTTTCAAAACAAAACTAAAATTTTGAAGGAAAAAACTCGTTAGGAATCAAGTAATGAGTGCAATGCTTCAAAGCTTAAACTACCACATAAAATTATTTGTCGTAGGAAGAGAATTTCTGTTTTGACTCGTTTAACTTCTCGCTGAAATATGCAATGGTCTTATCTTCTTGGGTCAATACAAATCCAATGGTTGTCCCACTAGCATCACATCTCACTTGAAAGGGTTGATTGATGTTTGGCAACTTCATCACTGGCTTCTCAGTGATCTTCTTCTTCAATAGTTGAAGTTTTTTTTATTTTTTATTTTTTTTATTGCTTTTGTCCAATAAAATGGTTTCCTATTCTTCTTGATGGTGTCAATGATAGTTTCACAAATGCCACTAAAATTCCTAATAAATTTTCTGTAGAAGTTGGCTAGCCAATGAAAACTTATCACCTCAAAAATATTCATAGGCGAGGGCCAATTTACATTTGCCTCTATCTTTTCCATACCCATTTTTAAGCCATCCTTAGAAATGACAAAATGCAAGTATACAAGTTCATTCTTCATGAAAAAATAGTTCTTCATGTTAATCAATAACTTTTCTTGTTGCAATCTCTCTAAAACATACTTCAAATGTCTTAAGTGCTCTTATTTAGTTTGACTGAAAATTAAAATGCCATCGAAGTAAACAATGACAATATTACCAATGAAATCCATCAAGACTTCATTCATTAGCCGCATAAAGGTACTCGGTGCATTTGACAAGCCAAATGACATGACCATCCACTCGTACAACCCATCGTTAGTCTTGAAAGTTGTCTTCCACTCATCTCCTTCTCTAATTCGAATTTGATGATAACCACTTTTCAGGTTGATATTTGAGAAGTAAGTTCCTCCAACCAAGCAATCCACCATGTCATCCATCCATGACAATGAAAACCTATAACGAATGGGGATCTTGTTGATTTCTCTAGAGTCAGTGCAAATTCTCCATTGTCCACCCTTCTTTGGAATTAATATTGTATGTACAACAAACAATCAAACTTTCTATTATTATTCCTTTTTCCAACAATTCTTGGACTTCCTTCATCACTTCTTCATTCTCTTTGGGTGCCATTCAATATATAACCTTATATGCAAGACTTGCTTCCTCAATCAAGTATATGTCATGGATGATGCTTCTTTTGGGCGGCAACTCACTTGGCAATCCATCAACTAAAATATCATGAAACGAATGTAACAACTCCTGAACTTCAATAGGTAAATCTACAATTCTAGTGGGAAGAAGTACTACCTTTGGCTTGCAAATCACTGCATAGCTTGCATCTTCTACTTCCATCTATTGTAGAAATTCCTTTCCACTAAGGAGCAGTGCTTTTGGGCTATTTTTTTTCAGTTGTACCTTCCTCTTTAAATGGTACAAGAGTGTGCTTGATGTCATCCCTTTCGAACTTATAACAATTTCTCTCTCCATCATGTGTCACCTTCGTATCAAACTGCCATGGGTGACCCAAAATAATGTGACAACCATCCATTGGAATTACATCACAAAGAACCTTGTCTATATACCTGCCTATATGAAACCCAAATTCACTATGTTCATGCACCAACAGTTGGTTTCCTTTTTACAACCATGATACCTTATAAGTTGTGGGGTTCTTAACCTTTCTTCAAGCCCAATTTTTCCACCATTTCTTTGGAGACTAGATTGTCCATAATTTTACTATGAATCACCAATTTGTGGCATCTTCCTTTTCTCTTACACATTGTCTTGAATATGTATTTCCTTTGGACTGGTTAAAAAATCCCCTTTGCTAGTTTTAAAAGGACTTTGTGCATAATAAGCACCTCTCTAGTCCCTGTCACATTCTCTACCTGAGGTACTTGTGCCTCTATTGTATGCACCTTGTGCCATATTGTCGTTCTCAAGAAATTCAAAGTATCGGTGACCCAATTTGTTACATCTATAACACCGGTAGACGGTCTCTCTACCTATTCCTCTACCTCTACCTCTCTCGTAAGGTCTTCCTCTTTGCTTTCACCTTCTTTCTCTCACTACCCTTGCTGATTTGAGTTACCTTCATTATTTTGCGCATGAAACTTTCTTCTTCCATTTGTGTGTCCTTTCCCTTTGGAAAAACCATGTCCTCTACCAGAGATTTGCTTCCTAACTATCTTTTCTTCTCCCTTCAAAGCACACTGGTATGCTTCCTCTATTTTCCTTGGAGAAAGTATGCTCACTTCATCTTGAAAATCTAGCCTCAGACCATTGATATACCTTGTTGTCTTTTCCAAGGTATCTTCTAAATATCATCTTCTCAAATTCACCGTGTAAAACTCTTCGCGTATTCTCTGACTATCATTATCTTTTGTTTAATATTTTTCAGCTATTTGTAAAGAGTTAGCTAGTAATCCCTTGGCAAGAACTAACTCTTCATCTTTCCCACCATTCTATCCCATTTCTTGATCAATGGTTTGTCCTTCTTGCTTCTTTAAGCATGTACATTGTCCCACCATAGTGCATCATGGCCTTTAAACCTTGTCATAGAAAACTTGATTCTCTTATCCTCATTAATTTCCGCATACTCAAAATACTTGTCCATCTCATTCAACCAATCTTGTAGATTATCATCTTTCAAGCTGCCATCATAAATAGAGATTTCAGGCTTTGGCCTTGAAATTCAGCCCAATACTGCTCTCAACAACTTAATCTCAGCAGCTTCTTCAATAGGTGTTGGTCCTTCTTCTTCAAGTTCCTCTTCAGCTTCACTAACATATCCACCTTCAAGATCCCATTGTCTCCCTACTTCCATGCCTTCTAACCAAATTTGTGGTCTCCTTATCTCTTTTTGGAGTTCTGCATTTCCCACTGGTCTACATCCTTGACCTTGTGACCTTATTTCACACCTATTCATCTCTCTATACTGTAGAGGCCAACAACGCTAAGGCTCTAATAGCATAAATTGGTGGCTAATATCTCATCAAACCACAATGCTATTATAGGCTCTCTTAGCAAACAACAATGTTGTTACAAACTCTCTCAACAAACTACAGTGATGTTAGAGGAGGAACAACAAATCCTTTCTCTTACAACAAATTACAATGTTGTTACAAGCTCTCTCAACATGCTACAATATTGTTACAAACTCTCTCAACAAACTATAGTGTTGCTAGAGGAGGAACAACAAATCGTTGCTCTCATAGAAAATTGCAGTGCTGTTACAAGTTCTCTTAGCAAATTACAACATTGTTACAGGCTCTCTCAACAAACTACAATGTTGTTATAGGAGGAAGAACAATTTATTTTTTTCAGCCACTGAGTCTGTAAAGGCATAGCTTAAAGATCCCTTAGTAACTCCCCAAAAAAGGATTTTTTTTTTAAATCACTCATGTGTTATTAAATGGACCCCACTCTACACAAAACCTATATGCAATAATTTTGAGTTTCATCTTCCTTTGATCATAAATTGACCAGCAAAATTGATGAAGGTTTTCCTTTAGGAATTTTCTATTTTTTTTTTGCTTGATACTGAGTGCTCTATATTCTCGAATCTATAATGTCAAATGACTATTTCCAATGCACAACCTTGGATGCACAAGTACTCAATTAGAATATTAATTGAATTATGATTTTATAGGTTCTCATGTAAATGTAAATAACAAAGAAAATACAGTGCAAGAATTGCTCATTCAACACAACAATTTAAAGACCAAATCAATTTCAATTTCAATCTCCGTATTAATATTATGGTTCACAAACCTCACAGACACATATGCAAATAATTGTCTCACACACAGTTACGGATTCGATTTTATGATACAAAAAACCACTAGTCTAAGAAATGTTTTTCAATTAACTTCAACCTCACATCAAAACTTCCAACGTCCAAAATGTTCCTCCTCTCCCCTTCCAAACTGAAACATCTATCCAAGAAATGAATTCATGGATGTGAACCAATTTTTCCTTAGCCCTAACTACCTACTAGCTATTAAATCATTTCTTTTAATTAGATATTCCTAACTAATCTGAACTGAATATCAAAAACTTTTTCATGAATAAACTTTTAAACGTTCTAGCCTTGTCATGTGATCGATCCATCACATTTCTAGGCTCTTGGTCTCACTTTAATAACTTATCATTTTTATGTTCTCTATCTAATGCATTCATGAGGTGATTATTAGGTCAGGCGAAGTTTATAGAATTGCCACATGTGGTAGCCATCACTTTTAACGATGATTCCATGGTTTTCTTAATGTTTATCATTCATAATCAAGGGTTATTAACATAAGATATAAACAAAAGGGATACCCAGCTTCAAGAACCTCCAACCACAGTAGTCTCCATGAAAGAAGTGAAGATGGAGTCTCACATAAAATATATGGTGATCTTCATGGTCTCATTCATAGAAAATGTGATGAAAATGAGTCCATGTTTAGCAGTGCAACACGTTGTCGAAGCCGATAGAGGATGGGATTCATCTTACTCATATTTTAAAGATTGGGCTTCTAGAAAAAAATATTTCAGGTTGTATATAATCTCTGTAAGTACTAGGGTTTATAAATATATATATGCAATAAAGGTATGCCATCATATTAAAAATTGTAAAGAAACTATTTTGATTTTGCTTATATTAAATATGTCTAGAAGTTGTTTCAACTTGTAAAAAATTTTGGACATGTTTCAACCAATAATTTACTCCATATATTTACATTGTAAACATCATATAAATTTTATCAAGGTTTTCCTATGCCTCTTAACAAAAGATTTTGTTAAAGATTAAGAGACAAGAGGAACTGGAAAAGTGAGAATGAAGTAACGTTGCTAAATGTTACAATGGAGGGCTTTATGCATATGTGTTGGTCAAAGTTTGTAGCAAGAAATTTAGTACTGGAAGATTATATGATTGTCAAAATGGGATGAAGTTCCATATCAACGTCATATTTGATGGAAAGCATAATGGATATGACAAAATTTGGTATAAGATGGTATGAACAATTATGTTATATACCATGATTTGTATTTGGCTTCAGATAGGATGGAAATTGGAGCAAAAAATTTGATTTGTGATTAGATGGCATGGATAATGGTGCAAATATTTTGGAATTGGTATGAGATGGGATGAATTATGGTAATGTATAAGGTTTCAAAACATCTTTGATTTTTCCTTCTATTGTGAAGTATTTGAGGACGAGAAGAATGGAGGCTGTTGAAGGGCCTAAATATTCATCATCATTTGTTGCTACTCTAGCCCACCTTCCTTATTTAGCCTTTTGGGTACAAATCTCGTGTCTTGTAACAATATTCTATGTTATGATCTAAGCATATATAGCTTTTACAGTTCTTGGGTAAATGTAATTCATAATTATTGTTGTGAGCTACGTTTCACTATGATTTTGTTGAAATATAATTGCCTACAAAATAAAGTATTTGTGAAAAAGGTGGTTGAGATGACTCAAGAAGTAAATCAAGGTTCACGATGAAGTGCTTTACTACAATTTCGACCCTATCCAATATCACTCTCTTTTCTTGACATTCTGGTCACTTTTTCCTGCTTCCTTTATTCATGATCAACTGTTGCTCTTCAATAGCACATGAAGAGAGGCCTGTAAAGTTGTACATGTTGTATATTAAAATAAATTTCATGTGGAATGGATCGATGATGTTGCGATTGGAATAATGTCTAATATTTGTGGTTTATATTTCAAAAAATATGGTGTAGTTGAAAAGAGTATCTTCAATATTATATTTATAATTTTTCTTTCTTCTTTCTTATATTTGTTTAGGACATCTTTAACTGCCATGATAAAGACACCCGAAACTTTAGAATACTCTAGATGGTGTCCATTGGGGCATACTCTAGAAGGTGAATGTGTGAGACCTTAAAAAACTACCTACCTTTTGTCTAAAGGAAAAATAGAGGAGGCTATCATTTATCCTTGGGGAATTTTCTTTGTGCATTATGAAGTAAACCACTCATATCACAAGAATTCTCACTCGAAAAGTAATCAAAATCCTAAAATATAATATTTCTAAAATATACTTCGTAAAAAACTACACTTTCTTCTTATTAATTAAATCTAATGGAAATATTTAGTGTTTTGATACCATGCACAAGAGACCTTTGTCTCATTCATGAATATTTATTTGATCGTATTATTAAATTAAACAAGATTCTCCGACAATTATGTTATACGTGAAAACACCTATTATGCATGAAGAAAGACTGTTTTTTTTCTTATAGCTCATATCAATCAGATTTTGCAAAAAATATAGGTTGTACAATGAATTGTTCAAGTATGATCATGAAATCAAGGAAATGAAATATATTATAGATTTCATCACAAGGCGGATGGAAGCACTAAAGGTGCTAATTATAACATAAAGCGAGACAAGCCAAATAACATTTAGTTCTATGCATCAACCAGAAAGGATTAGAGGAAAGAAAAGATCAGTGGCTAATTCAGTGCTCATTTTTAATCCTTAATACAAGAGCTCAGTTGAGAACCTTTGGATAATGGAAATATATTCCTTCAAATCACCCATGGAATTATCCAATGCTAAATTAATCTAATTTATTTCTGAACTATTCAATATAGGTCAAATTCAATGCATTGAAATAAACATTTTTTATCATAGTTGGGATGTTTATATGATGTTTTCTTTATTCTTTGTTCATGCTTTCAAACAATAAATAGATGAATCTATGTGTAACATAGTTGCATGATGATCGATCAATATGTTTATTCTAAAGGAAGCAATTTTTTTTTCCTTTTAAGAGGATATTTGGTAGGGCATACCATATTTTTGAAAAAAGTTCACCTAGTTGGGGTTGGTGTCTTTTTTCTTTTCTCCTTAGATTGGGGTGTGGGTAATTGTTATTTTTAATCAAAGTTGTGAAACTTACTATTTTAGTTTTTAATATTTACTAGGAATATGGTCTCCCCAATAATAGAGCCCAATGTTGAATGCACACACATATGGTATTTAAAACTCTCCAATACAAGTGCTACGAGGCAAGCCAAATGTTAACATCATATGCATGAATGCAATGTTTTGAAAAACCTTGCCCCAACTGTGTCACACCCTCCTATCTGTATTTTCTCCAAAACACGGTGCCACGAGTATCGGTCTCGACATACTTCCTCTAATTTAACCAAAGCTTCCTCTTTTCTCGATCTCATTTAAATTCCATGCCCAAAATATAGTTTTCATCAAAAAAATATTTAACGTTGAATTTTGGGGAGAATTTGATCTTCAAATCTTGGATAATTTCTTTTTCATTGCCAACCAGCAACATATCATCCACATAGCACACCAGATAAATAACACAGTCACCAATTAATTTAAAATATGCATAGTGATCTGCTTTGTTTCTAGTGAAGCCAAGTCCCCGTATAAATGTATCAAATTCTTGATACCACATCCTTGGTGACTATTTTAACCCATAGAGAGACTTTTTTAACTTGCATACCAGTTATTTCATACCCTTCACTGCAAAGCCTTCAAATTACTTCATGTAGATCTCTTCTTCTAGATCCCCGAGAAGAAATGTTGTCCTCACATCCATCTGTTCTACCTCAAAATCAAAAGTAGAAACAAGAGATAAAAGTAATCTAATAGAAGCTACCTTGGAAACATGAGAAAAATAATCACCAAAATGAATTCCAAACACCTAGAAATAACCTTTTGGTACTAATCGAGCTTTGTATTTCTCCACCTTTCCTTGTGCATTCATCTTCTTCTTGAACATCCATTTGCTACAAATGGGTTTCCTTCTAGCGAAAAACTCCACTAGATACCAAGCCTCATTTTTGTGCAAATATTCCATTTCATCAACCATGGCCTCTTTCCATAGTTTTCTATCCTCCGAATTGATTGATTCCTTCTCACTTTTGGGATCATCATGAGTAATAGATAAAGAAAATATCGAGCAAAAAGTTGATGGAATATACCTTTCTCGATGCCTTCTTTCTCAAACTGATCTTCTCACAACAGAGTTTGCGGCTCTTTATCTTTTCATTCCTCTTCTACTATAAAGTCTGATTCTTCCTCCTTTTTCTCAAACTCTTCTTCTCAAGTTCCTTTGGTAGGACTTCGTGTATAATAACATCTTTCACCTCTCTAAAAACCACATCTCGACTGTACACAACCATCCTTGTTACTGGGTTTGAAAGCTTATAACCTTTTAAACCATCCTTATACCCAATAAAGATGCACTTTTCATATTTACTATCCAACTTTGTTCTTTTATCCTTTCAGACGTGTACCTATTCATCACATCCAAATACCCTCAGATGTGAAAGAGAAGGTTTCTTACCAGTCCATACCTCTTGTGGAGTCTTGTCATCCAATGTTGATCAAGGTGATTTGTTGACTAGGTAACATGCAATCTTCACCGCCTCTTCCAATAATTCCTGTCCTAACCCGGCACCACTGAGAATGCTTCTTTCCCTTTCCATTAACATCTTGTTCATTCTTTTTGCAACTCCATTTTTCTCAGGTGTGTATGGAGTAGTCTTCTACCATGCTATAAAACACTTCTTATAGAACTCTTCAAAGTCCTTCTTGCAAAACTCTCCACTGTTATCTTTCTTAATCACCTTTATCTTCTTCTCTTTCTAGTTTTCCACCGAGCCTTAAATTCTTTAAACTTGTCAAAGACTTCATATTTATCTTAAGGAAATATATCCTTGCATTCCTTGAGAAGTCATCTATAAATGATACATAGTAGACAAACTTACTGAGTGATGGAATTAACACAGGTCAAAACACATCATTGTGCACAAGCTCTAACATATTTTTCGCCCTCTTACCACCAGAGGGTAAACTCACCCGATTTTACTTCCCATATACATATTTTTAATAGAAATCAAAATCCAGAGAGTTATTAGACATAACGTTTACCATACGTTTACCATGAAGTATTTGGAGGCCCTTCTCTCCAACATGTCCAAGCCTTTGATGCCATAGCATGGTCTTTTATCTAGAGACCACTAGATTTTCTACTCCACTTCGAGGAACCATAGAACTGTTGGACCTATCAATAATAGTGCTACCTTGCATCTTGTACAAAGTTCCAATCCAAACTCCTCACATCAATACTAGAGCTCCCTGAACCATCTTGAAGGTATCTTCCTGAACACTACTATTACACTTACATCATCCAACTTGCTTACATAAATCTGATTTTGGCCAATGCAGGAATATCCATAACACCCGGAAGTATTCTAATCCTTCCACCTTACAACTTCAACTTGAATTTTCTGCGACCAACAATTCTAGCCTTCTTGTCATCCCCTAAGAATGCATCACCATCATCATATTTCTCATACTCCTAGAACCACTCTCTATGGGGAGTGAAGTGAAAGGATGCACCTGAGTCAATCAACCATGCCTCATGATCTACATGTGTAGTTGAAGAAGAAGCCAAGTATACCCACCTTCATATGAGGTGATTTTCTCCTTTGTAGAGGGAGGATCATCATATCCCTTTCCTTTCTCAAGAGATTTATATTTATAGTCCCTTTTGTGGTTTCCTTCCTTTCAGCATTTATAGCACACCTTTACAGGGTTTCTTGGATATTTAGATCTCCCTCTCGATTTAGATATCACACTCGAGGACTTATTTTTGTTTTTGTTTTGGGATCATCCTCGTACAAAAAAGGAATCACCATTCTAGCTCTCCATATTTTTCCATCTCACCTCCTCCGTCAGCAAGGATGAGACTATTTCATCAAATTGCAAGGCAGTTGCATTACTACCTATTGCAACAACCAAACTATCCCACGAATTTGGTAGAGAACACAACAAATTGATGCATTGATCTTCATCTGTAATTTTAATATCAAGAGATAATAACTGGCTTAATGTGTTTAGATTCTCTATCACCGAGTCTCTAGATTTCATCCTCAGGTTATACAACGTTTTCCATAAGAAGAGTTTATTCACCAGAGACTTTCATTGGTACAAATTCGATAACCTTTCCCACAAAGCCTTCGTCGTAGCTTCCCTTGATACATTTAGCAAGACTAAATCTGAGACACATAATTGTATTGTGCTTTTTTCCTTCTGATCCAACTTATTCCTATCTTCATCAGACATAGCCATTGGTTTAGTACCCGGATCTACTGTGATCCACTAATCTTTATCCACCAACAGATCCTCCATTTTGAGTTTCCAGAACTCAAAACTCTGAGCATTAAATTTATTGATCTCTATCTTTCCACTTCTCTCCATCTTCTCTCACCGCAAGAATCAATCCCACAGATCTTCCACTGAACAAGGTCTACCACAAGCCTGAGAAAAACCCATCAGTAGCAAATTCATCCCCTTGAAGCCAAAAACCGGCTCAGATACCAAATGTAGGTTTCAATCCTATACAGAAATTGCTTGCATATGAATTATAAAAACAGAAAATAAACAATGGTGAGAGCATAACACATAAAAAAATATACACAGATATTTACCTTGGATCCCAAACCCGGGACTACTAAATTGATTTTTCATTATGTTCCTTTCAATGTTACAATACATATATATACATGTCAAAGCATCCACAAGCCCCAATCCATTAACCCTGGATTAGAACATAACATAGTTCCCTTGACCGGATCTACAAAATACCATGGACCAGAAAATATTGCACCCAAAACCATGTGAGAAATACATTTACAAAACCATAGGTAGGTTCACCCACCTATGGCGCTCCCTTGGACCTCATAGAGGGGGCCTACTGCCCCCCTTATTACCCCCTTGTTGTGCCCCATGCAACGAAAGTGGGGCTCTGGCCCTCCTCTAACCCCCCAGTTTAACCATGATGGCTAGTTGTGGAAAGCATATAACACAATCCAACATAAGAAAGGTGGTTTCACATCCATTTGGTGCACATTCCACCCTTCATATATGTAGCTAATGCTATAATGGTTATGATCGAGGAATATCTTTCCACTAGTGCAAATGTTTCCTCATAGTCCACTACCTCTACTTGAGAGAAGCCTTTGACCACAAACCTAGACTTGTACTCTCGATACTCCCATCAACTGTATGCTTCACTTTGTACATCCATTTGGAACCAACTACTAACTTGTTCACTTTCGTTGGCATCTCCTCCCGTAGATTTTTCTTCATGATGGAATCATACTCCTTCACCATGGCATTGACCCAAACTAGTTTAGAAATTACTTCCTCAAATGAAGAAGGCTGTGATTCAATGAGCTCTGTAATGAGAGCCATATACCCAATGTACTTATCTAGTGACCTCCTCTTCCTGTTCTAAGAGGAAGGATCTCCCACAAGCTCTCGTGCATCTTATACCAATCTGCCAGCTTCTCTGGCTCTCTTCCTCCCTAATACTAAATATTTTTGTTGACTCATTGCCTCCACTCAAACTCTTGTCTACTTCTCTACCTGTGGCTTCTCCAAAACCTCCTAAAGCTCTGAATGAGGCTCCTCCTTAGGAACTATAACCTCCTCTTATGATGGGATACTAAACTCTCACTCTAGAGATAATCTCATAGCTTTCTCCTGATCACAGTTGACATCTATACTCATTACTATCGCCTTGGGTGACGACAAATAAACCCTATAGTTATGTAGTTTGTTTATGTATCCTACAAAGGATCCCATCTCAGTTGTAAGCTCAATTTTATTCTTGATATACTTGGAGACATGACAGTACACATTAGCTTCAAATATTCTAAAATGAGATACAATTGGCTTCCTCCCGTTGAAATCTTCGGGTGTGATCATGCCAAGTATTATATGAGGACTCTAGTTCTAAAAATAGACTACATTGTTGCATGCTTATGCCCATAGGTGTAATGGCAACCCCTGATCATGCAACATGGCTCTTGCTACTCCCACTATTATTTTGTTCTTCCTTTCAACTACTCCATTTCGTTGTAGGTTATGGGGTGTTATTAATTCTCTTCTAATACCATCTTTGGCATAAAATTACTTAAAGGTGATTGATACATATTTTCCTACATTATCACTTCTTAGGGATTTCAATTTCTCACCAGTAACCATTTAAACTAATGTTTTGAATTCAACAAATTTTTAGAAAAAATCATCCTTCTTTTACATGAAGAATATCCAACATTTCCTTGAAAATTCATAAACAAAAATAACGTAATGCTTGTGTTCTTTTATAGAGGTTGTAGAAAATGGTCAACATACATTAGAGTGGACTTAATCCAAGATTACCCCAACTATGTTATCTCAGCCCTGGAAGGTAGATTTGACATATTTCCCCAATGTGCATCCCTTGCATACATCACATTGGTCAAGGGTGAATTTTAGGAGACTAGTGGTAATTTTCTGCATGATTTTTAAGGCCCCATGCTAGAAGTATCCCAGGTGTCTGTGCAAATTTCTCTAGCATCCTAACTCTGCACTTGTCCTACCTTGCTACATAGTTCATTGCAACATTCCACTTAAAATTTGTATAGGTTCTTCATAGAAACTCCAATTTGTTTCACTCACTCGATAGCTACATGCCTTAGAAAGGATTTCCCCTAACCAAAAACAACATCATATCCATGATCCTCCAATACAACTACAGATATTAAGCTCATCTTCATCCAAGTACATCTATGACATCTTTCAAATGAATATGGGAGACTGACTCATTAACGATTACAGTACCAATTCCTTTGGTATTGTACCACCCATCATCCCAATTTTTTATGTGCATCTCGAGATCCTTCTCCTCTAGGCTACAAAAAAATTATTTACATCATGTCATATGGAACCAGGCACCTAGATATATATACCACACGCTCCCCATTATATTCTAATTTGATTTTGTGGCAAGTGCTTCACCTCCTACTCCTCCTAAAGGATTCTTGTTATACTTCTTGTGTGTATAGTTTATTGCATAATGCTTGAATTCATGGCAAGGAAAACATTTTATTTTTCTCAAGTCCTTATTCTTGCCAATGTTCTGGCTAGTCTATGGTTTTCTTTGGGCCTTCATTCCCTTTATCTTATTTCCCTTTTTATCCAAACTTATATTCCTCCTCATATTTGGATGCTACTCCATCTTTAGTGTTCCGTTGAATTTCTCCTTGCACTAAATTAGAACGGCATCTCTCCCAATTTGGTAATTTGTCCCTTCCATTTACAAAGTCCCAATAGTTGTGCCACGATTTTAGAATGCCTAGGAGGACTAATATCATTAGTTCTAGAGAGGGAATATTTTCTCTAACTCCTCCAAGCTCATCTGGACACTAAGTGAATTCAGAGAGTATTGTGGAATGATTTTTCCTTTCTGCACTCAGATATTTCTGAGCTTTCACCTTGATGCCAATCCTATTGGTGTGTTAAGATTCAAAGTAACTTTTCCTTCCCCTAATATTATTTTTTAACATGAGGAGGTGGAGGATTTTGACAATGGCATATTACGTTCTTCTAAGTAATGTGAGTAGGCCTTTTACATAGATTTTATAGGTAAAACAATTTTGTCATATGTTGTTAGATACGATTCAAAAACAAGGTTTGTAAAGTATAAATAATTGTGGTTGGATCAATATATTATTTTGTAGCCATATTTTAGAGCGGAATATTTGGAGGAATCAACTTTATGTGTCATTTTTACTACTTCTATCACCTTGAAAATTTCCAGAGAAAATCTTTAGGATCCATCTTGAAGCCTTAAATGACCAAGTTGTTTCGTCTTAGCCTTGTTATGGACCTTGATTCCATAATTAACATACATGTTGATAGGGAAAAATTTCCCAACAATAGCTTGTGACTCTCTATGGTATGAGCTCCCAACTAAACCTTACAAAAGTTTGTCCGAGAGGACCATTCAAATTTTGGCTCAGCTCCCGTGATTAGTTGTGTGTAAGTACTATGATATGTGTTTGATTATTACAATGATGGGTGCACATATGGGGATAGTAGCTATATTGAATGAAAGAATGAAATATTTCTAACCTATTTAAAAGGGGGAATTGATGAGAAAATTTGTTTCGATGAGGAGAAAATTACATATATCCACATTAAAGATTGTTTATTATAAACCTCGAAGGCATTGCACACTTATCTTATCAAAATAAGACATAGAATAGTCATTGACAAAACCAATAATTACCCAATGTAGAAGGAAACCTAATCGAAACAAAGTAAAAGGGATCATACTTCCCCAAGATAAAATGTGCAATTATTCTTCTCCAACAAGTCCATATTAAGTACCTTTTGAATATGAAATCATTTGCACGCGATTGTCAAATTTGTTAGCTAGTAATTGAGGAGAGTGTTAAGAATATCTAGCCCATCCATTGGTTATCACAATTTATTCTTTACATATTTAAACATGACAATTTCCTACTCAAGTATAAATGATAGCTCATATGTCTTTTGTTTCTTATTCAATTGTTATGATTGCTCTACCTATTCTCTCATTTGGACATTTTCAGTAACAAGTTGATGAACTAGTTGTTGCATTGAATCCAATTGGTCATCACTTTTGCTTAGGCAAGCTAGCTGTAGTTTATCCATAACTAAACTTATGCAATTAGTCTAGACAACTTCTTTTTCTTTATTTTTTCATAGTATGATAATATCCTTCCTAATTCTCTTCCACCTCATAGAATTTTCTCTAGAGACAACATGAAATAGTTGTAATACATAAATAGCCAATCCATCTTTTGGATCATATGCTAGTTGAGTCAGTCTAAGTAATTTTGTTGAGGTAAAATGACCCTTCATTTTAATTGATTTATAACTGTGTGTTTTCTTATGTGTTCTTATGCTATCTTTTTAAAATATACATATTTCAAATTTTGTTCAATTTATCAGTTTAAAAACATAACAAATACGTATCATCATACAATAAAAAACATGGGAAGTATACTTTTTACTCAATTGGCATAGGATACAACGTATCACCTTTGGGTAACAAATATCATATTGGGAAAAATATCCTTTGGATGTAGCACTTTATACGAGAAAGAAACACTCTTCTTTGAAGGATATTGGTCATTGCATTAATTCAAATAAATAATTTTTCAATACGCTTAAAACAAAATATGATCTCTTAAAAATGTTTCTTATATCAAGAAGACATAGATTAAGTTCAAACCAAAAATGAATTCATAAATGAACGAAAATGGGTAGTAATTAGAAGTGGAAAGATATTATTAGGGATGGATACCATAATGATACTAATGATTCTTAATTTATGACATTATCAACCCATTTTTAGAATTTTCGTGGATTTACATGGCATACAATTTGTCTGCTAAGTTTTCTATTTGTGGAGCAAACATTTTATGTTTTGTGGAAACATGAAGTACATGTTATGTCCTAGTGATATAGGCTTATATGTCATGGAGAAAGGTAGATGTAACTTGGAATTTCAATAGTTTTAAAATATAAGAGGACATATTTCCTCTTGTTGATATAAAAAACAAAACCTAAAAATTAGGCTATGTAGACCAATGATAGGCTAAGAATTATAAACACATATTGTGAAGGAATAAGATAAAAAGAGTTTGGTGAGGGAAACTTTAAATTTTTAGATATAGTCCAACATTATTGTTTGAGGGGAGAGTCTTAAAATGGATTTTGTGAGGATAATATTTGCAAATATGATGATACACTTACTTGATTATCTAATTTATCTATAATTTTATTTCCAGTTCTGCAGAAGGAAGGAGAAATTCTACTCATATGAATAGGATTTCATGTATCGAAATAAAATACATTCTTCTAGTTTAATTGTATTCCAGGATTCATTTTATTATGTTTATAACAAGTTGAGAATCTCCCACCCCATAAGTTTGGTCTTGCCATGAGTGTAGGAAATAAATAGTACACATTGCAAGGCTTTCAAGTTTACTACATTGTTACGATTATATCCCACAAAAAATATATACATTTAGATATGGGATCCCAAATTATCGATGAGTATACACTCATATCCCATCTTGCTCGGGTTACCTTTTCAAGCGCCCTAAAAAAATGAGCTTTAGAAAATTAAGGGGAGGAGGGATCTAAGAGGAGGGAATGGAAATTGTTGTAGAGAAGAGAAGGGGGGGATATTAATTCCTATAATAGATAACTAACTATGATGTAGCAATACCTCCTCACATAAGTCATGCAAGTCTTTGTCTATTGAGGTCTGCATGATGATTCATTTACATTGTTTTGAACTCTGATCCAATGAAAGTTGTGAAGGAGGGAGAGATTCTTGAATATACGATAATTCTTCTCTTTCCAAATATCCACAAGAGGACACTTAGAATGGTATTGCAAATGAGGCTCAAGTTAGGATAGTTAAAAGGATGAGCCCTCCAATTGTTAACAATGCAAGGGAGACTAGATAGATCACAAATTTATCTCTTCATGCTAGCTTGCATAAGTGCTCCACATTTCAACTTCATGAAGGCACAATGAATAGCAACATATGTCCCTATGATTTAATTTATGAATGTTATCCCAAGTTAAGGTTTTCCATTTAACTAGGGGCCATAGGAAGATGGAAATTGCATCCATAGATTTATTTGATAGATGCTACCCAAAACGGAATATTTTAGAAATTCTTTGAATACTAGTTCCAAGATATAGGCCTCACATATTGAAGGGAATCTACCTCACTAGTAACTCCATTATAGTTATCTACTAATTTAGAGATCAGGATGATTCTTTCCTATATCTTCCACCAAAAGTTTAGCCAATCCTCTTGAACTCTCACTTTATTCCCTCCTTCAAAATCATGCATGAAAATTCAACAACTATGCAAAGAAAAATGATTTAAATTAGTGAGGTCCATGATTCTACTTTCCTTCTTGTGACTTTCAAGCCCACCTGACTGAATTTGTGACCCAACCAACTAGGAAAAACCTTTCCAACATCCTAGCCCTATGGAACCTCCACAAATTCCCTAACCCTCTATGACCAAGCCATAATTTCCACCTATAATGTTTTAAAACCATGTGCTCAAATAATTAAGTTCCTATCACCTCTCTTAGTCTCCTTAGGGAATGCTCAGTATCCAAACTCTTTCTACTTTATTCCTCTCCTCTCTTCCCAAAACTTCAAGAAACCCAAATATGACAAAATGACAAGAGTTACTTCTCACCATCGTCTCCTTCCATGATGTATTCCCTTTCCTTCCCAAAAATATTTATTCCCAATTAATGGTTCACCTACCCATTCTTTAAGTCCCATAACTGGCATTCTCTACCCCCACCAAATAATAAGAATTAATACATGATAAATAATTAAACTATTTTAGTTATTTAATCAAAGTCAAAGAGTCATGAGAGGGCCAAAATTAATTTAATATTAAATTATTCATAAGGTTATACTTAAAATCATAATCAATATTAATCAATCTTAACGCTAATCATAATCTTAATCATTAATCAATCATCTAGCATATTAGACTATAGAATAGTAGTGCATCCATGTGAGTTATGGGTATGCAGATAGCATACACATATCTCATATTTATACTATTAATAACAATGAGAAATTATCAAGCAATCAATATTTTAGTAGGTGGGATAATAACTACACATAACATAAAATGCTTGGGGGGTGAGTGTTACAAATGGCTCCACTATATTTTATCATATATATCATATATATTGTTAATATTTGGCTATGACTTAGTAAAAGAACTATTTTTCATTTCATTTTTCAAAAAATGTGTTGGCTTAAGGGGGCTTGATCTAGGTTTGGAGTGTACTGCGCACCAACAAAACCATCAAACAGATCCCGGCCCTAGCAATAGAACCATTTTTTGGCTTAAGGGGGATGACCCAAGTTCAAAGTGTAATGTACACCAACAAAACCCTTAACCACTAGACCTTTCGGCAATGACTAGAAAGCACATTGCAATCTCACTTGAGGCGGTTACAGGATGTTGTAAAACCAAGTTTCTGCAACCAAAGGGATACTGTGATGTGGAATCTGTGTTTACTTATGATTTATGCTTAACTAAAACTTCTCATATACAAAACAATTCACGCTGATGCTCTACTTCATTGATTTGTACTTATTGCATAAACTTATCAGAGAATGATGTCACATGTATTCTCTCACATAATTCAGTAAAAATCATGCATAACAGTATGTATAAACATAAATAATAAACACATATAAACAAAATTTTTCCAAAACTTTATGTTCTTTATTAATATGGGTCTTTCAATACATACAACTTCTCGACCTGTGCACCCAGTTGAAGGTGGTCTGTGCACTCAACTACAAACTCATCCAAGGCCTCTACCCACTCAACTTCGGAGTGTAGAGCTATAACTAGGGTCTCCCACACCTCTAATTATCCCACATTAATAAGTCAATCCGAGAACGTTTTGTTATTGCAAAGAGTAACTCAATCCGAGGCTATTTGTCTGAGTAATGCTTAGTAGTATAGCGTTCAGAAAATTCAAGAGTAAACAGATGCTAAACTATGACTAAATTACTCCAAAAAGATAGAATCACACAAGACAACTTATTAGTCAAGGGTACGAAAGCGATAACCCATCCCTCTAGAAAATGATGGAAAGGAAATTAGAGCATGGACCATAGGTCTGGGAGCTAGGCAGCGACTGCTGAGGCTCACTACAGCCTTAGACCTTCTCTCACACCAAAACAGCGAATGTAAGTAAATGGAACAATAGTAAGTAAAATGGAATAGCAAATAGGAAATGGAACAACAAATAGGAACAACAGTAAATGGAACAGTAATCAAAAGAACTAAATCTCGCGAGTCAGAACAAAACTTGGTCTATTGCACCAAACTCACACTCTGCGATGAAATAACAATCTTCTCTCTTAAAGCAAACTTGATGGAATGTACTTTATGGAACAACACTCATTGATGAATTATGGAACAACAGTAATCGACCATCTATGCACATCTCACATTAATATAGTAATCTGATAATTAAGGATAATACGACTATGTTTCCAAATAGAATAACATTATTTTCGGATTCCAATAATCGGGATTTCAAATGAATCCTGTGATAGTAATATTCAATACAGACGCTCTGCAACATAAATAACTGGTTGAGACTAAAAGCATGCGATCAACTCTGAAAAGATTCAATTATCCAATGCAGAGTCATTACACAGATTTCCTGAGAAAAACCGTTAATGAATTAGTCGTAGCAGAGCATAGCATAGCATATGAAAGATATATCAGATTACCGAGTAATAAAGATAAGCAAACCACGTATAAATCAAGTTATAATGATACAAAAGCAAGTGTCCTTCGGATCCGGGCCCTTAGCTTCCAATGGTACACCGCCTTAGATTACTCCAGACACAAAGATGAAATAAACACCAAGTCTTTTATATTAACGCATCAACAAATGTATAGTAAACCAAGTCTCAGTGAGACTCGATGACCAAAGTTTTGTTTGAAACTGAAATTTACAAAAACAGAAGTCCTTTTGCTCAACGATGTTGTTCCTTTATATAAAAGTAATGGCGGGGATATCCCTCTTTCGCCGAATTGGTATCCCTTCTTTCTTTCCTGGGTTATTCTACTTTGATCTACTCGATCGCGTTTGCATCTGGTTCCCTTCTAGAGGGACAACAATTATTCCTCCTTAGTCTTTCCCTTTTGAACGAAAAATCTTCGTTTCCACCTTTCCCTATATAGAAAAATGACAATTATGAACAATTAAGCTTCCCATGTTAATTCTTACACATTTTATTAAAATTCTTTATTTCTTTGAATCCATAATGCAGAAAAGGTTACAAATGTTACTCAAAAGCCACTAAACTGTTTGTCAAAAGCATACCTTTCAAGTGCTCCACACACCCCCCTGCTTACTCTGTTTCATGCCCTCATGAAAACATTATAGTTGACATGCAAGGCGGTAAGAGAATAGGCCGGAGAGGGAACCTCGTGAGGAGGCCTACAACCGTGATGAGCAACTAGATCATCAAAGAACTGATTTATTTGACCTGCAGGCATTTCATACAAGGCCTGATATCCGGGTGCAGGGTGCCAAATGATTGGACTACGAAATCGATACCCTAACCAGTATGGGCCTGCTTGCAGAATACGTTCCCCATAAAGGTTCAATCGGCTCGTAGCCAACTCAAAATTCTCGTATTTGAATGGTTCTCTCAGCTGGATGTTTGGGCTAGAAGTCCGGTATCGAAATTTTGCAGCATCGATGGCGAGGTCTTTAATAGTCAGAAAATATTCCAGACTATGTCGGATTCGGTCTTTGTGCATGGGTCCTAATATCTCGATGACACCTGGGGTCCTCATAAGGTTCCTATGCTCTCTCCATAGCATCACTGGGTCTCTAGGCTCGGATCTCACCCATAAGTCTAGGCTATTTTCCTGTCTCTGAAAGGTGTTATAAGCTCTAAGCCATTTGAGCTCATTAACCCCAAATGAAACGAAGGCTTGCAATTGTATGTCACCAACAAAAGGGCCAAGATTTAAGTCAGTTTCCTGGTCTAGCACGAGGTTGTGCAAGTAAAATTTGCACAATAATCTTTGAACCTTAATTCCATAATGCTTGCAACAATCTATAAAATCATTAACAGTATTGATTTGGATAGGGGCACCCGCCCTAACAACTTTTATTTTTAATCGTAAATATCGTTCAAGCAGAAATAAAGCATAGTTTTTAGCAGGGGCCCTACAGGTCAAAGCATCATTATACAAAGAACACACAATGTCCATCTGCTTAATAACAATATCTAATCGACGAGTTACCTTGGCAACCTTTTCTTGCTCCTTTTGCCATCGTTCAAAGGCCTAGCTCTCGGACTGACTAATATCCTGAAGTTGCTGTTGTAACTCTTCCTATTTCTCCCGAGGGACTATTTGTTCTCTCAGCTATTCAGCTTCTTGTTGAGCTTGCTTCATCATCTTGTCCAAGGTTCTTGTTTTTGTATCCTTTTTCCATAGAGCCGTAGAGGCCGGGAATTTTACCTGAACCTTTTTGTTATGTTGTTTGGAGTTCAGAACCCGAATTACCCCTGAGGGTGGTGCTTCTATTTGGGTCTTCTTACTCTCTTTTTCTTTCTTAACACGAATGAAAAGTTGTTGTGGTCCCCTTATTATTGGAACATATTCCTGTTCCTCTGCCTCAATTGGAATGTCAGTCCGTTCTTCAAGGTCAATTGGAACAATAGTCTGTTCTTCTACGTCATTTGGAACAACAGTCTATTCTTCAATGTCATTTGGAACGGCAGTATGTTCTTCAATGTCATTTGGAACAGCAGTCTGTTCTTCAATGTTGTTTGGAACGGCAGTAAGTCTTACAATGGGGTTTCGACCAACAGAGCGGCTATAAGTCCGTCGTCTTCTTTTCCTACGATATTTTGCTGCAGTTGTCCTCTTTCTTTTCCTTGCGGTCCTTCGTATCCTCAGGTTGGATTTCAGAATCCGAATTTGCTGTCGGAGCTTGGCTATAGTGTTCAGCAACCTCTGCTGTTTCCTACTTAATTTCGTAATCTCTATTATCTCGGCAGAGGGTTTATGGTTGGCCCTTAAATCTACTCCTACTCCATCTAGAATTTCTTCTGGTGTCTTCGGAACAGATTGTTCCAGATTGGTGTCTCTTATTTCCTCATCAGGAACGAGAAGGTTCCTTCTCTTGCCTTTTCTGCATGTGATTTCTCAGGTGTGTCTTCCTCCGGAGGTCCATCAGGGAGGCCTGCTGGGCTGGAGTGTTGGCCATACTCCCCCATATTGGCCAGGATTGCAGCCAATTCCTCTTCACCCACAGGGTCCCGCAGCGGGCTGCCCTCTAGCTGTACTACTTCCTCCTTTTGATTGGACTTCTCAATGACTGCCTTGGAGTGTTCAGCTTCTATTTCTGTTTTAGAGTGCTCGTCTCCTTCCTCAACTCCTTCTCCAGGATGCTCAGCCTCGGCCCCAGATTGCTCAGCATTTTCTTCGAAAGGTCCTCCTTCTGGTTTTGGAGGTTCGTGTGTAATCTCAATTGGCTGGCTAGTGGTCTCCTAGATCTTTTCCAGCCTCCCTCGTATCCGGGCCAGCCGAGCTGATTTCCTTGGTCTCCCAGGTTGTTCGGGTGTCCCAGCAACATGTTTTTCTACTACCATTTTTATAGGTTCTTCTGGTCGTTCTGGTGTATCAGAGGAATATTTTCGCTTTGGAGCAACATGTTCTTTTGCTGCCAATCCTCTGCGTTTTTCTGATCGTTCCGGTGTGCTAGAGGAATGTTTAGGTTTTAGGGATGGTGCAGCCAATCCCCCCTCGATCATTGCAATGAGATCCTCCCAGCTACTTTGCTGTTGAGTGAGACTATGGCTCACTATCAATCGAATCAATCCATGGTGGCTAACAACTGTTTCTATGTGCTATGCCTTTTTCAAGCTTCGGGCCGCATCATGTAATAACGAATTTAAGAGTGCAGGCAGATTTACAGAACATTTTCCTTTCAAAACAGCTAAGAGTTTAAGATGACGTGGTATTACCACGTCTTTCCTCCCCTCGCAAGTGATGTAGTTCTGCACTATATTTGCTAATTCGGTCCAGGGTTCCCCTAACGTTGCCGGCAGAACTCCCTTCTCCTTGACTGTCAAGCTTTGGCCTTCATCCTGGAAAATCTCCATAATCTTTTGTAGTCTTTCTTTCTTCAGCGTCCATACGGGTCCGACAGCTGGTAGTCCCGAGACTTCTGCAATTATATCATCAGTGACCGCTATCCATCTTTCTCTTACTATGGAGTAGTTCTCCTGCAAATTTTTCAGGAATTCCAACGCCACTGTTTCATTCGATTCTCGTAGGCGACTGAAATAATTCAGCCACCCTACCTTTTCCAGGATCTCCCGGGCAACAGCGGAGACTGTCAACTCCTAAGGTTCACTTCGGACTGCCTTTCGCCCCATGGTTCCACTCAATGGAACAACAACTGCCTGTGATGTTTGAGACGCAGAGAGGGTGATCTTCGCAAAGTTTTGGAAAATAACACAGAGCATGCAACCAAAAGGATCGTGGATGGCAATTTCCGTAAAATAGAATTATCATACCGTTAAACCATGCCATGGACTAAGACAAGTTCTTAATTCTCTATCTACAAATCCAGTGGAAGCATCAAATCTCTTTTCACTCTAAATGAATTTTCTATTTGAAATTAATAATTTTATTATTAATTA
>APFE031022864.1:42877-63937 GCA_000404065.3 Pinus taeda | reverse complement strand
AAATAAAAAAAAAAAAAGAGAGAAAAATTTGTATAAGCCTGAAAACCAATCTTGGATTGGCAATCTTATGCAGAAAATATAAGGTGAAAATCAGGGTCACCTGACACTTTATATTTTCACCCATCATCTTCATTCCATTTCGCTTCTTCCATTTTCATTTCATCATTTCATCCACTTCATTCACCATTTCATTCATCCAATCATTCTCACTCCACCTCACTTCTTTCCATCTATTCATCCATTACATTCCATCCCACCAATAAAATCATTGTCAGACTTATTTCACACAGCTATTTTGTGTAGACAGAAGGGTATTACTGCAGTTTCTGTAGCTAAGGAGTAATTCCGCAGCCAATATCCCAATTCCGCAGCCAATACGCTTTCTGCACCTGCATATATAAAAAAACACAGTCTGTTCCAAGAAGAAATCTACAGCACAAAAGTCATCAGCAAGGAAATTTTAAAAAGGTCATGTAGCAGCAACAAACAATGAAAGGTTAGCAAAGGAATCAAAATGCGGACACCTAAGGTATGATCTAATTTCTAAACCTACGGTTATAACATTTTTGCATGGTTTTCGGGTTTTTTTTTTTGCCATTCAATGTAATGATTACCTATCCTCTCCATAACTCGACTGAAATCCCCATATCTCTCAGCCTTAACGGCCATCATTCATCACGATTTCAAAAGCTCACAACACGGCTGCTCTTCCGTTTAAATTTTCGTACCTAAGTGACATAGACAATTGTACTACGGCTCTCTGCATTATGATTCCGCAGCCAAATGTACACTTGTGACCGAAGTCTAAGGACTTAGCCGTTTTCTCTCATCATTCATAACCCTCCTACGCATGCATAACCTCATTCCGCGGCTGATTCACTCCCGCATTCTCCTTATTTTTCACTACTCTGCCTCATTCACTACTCTGCCACCGTAACCATACTCCGCTTCATTTTTCTCCTCTGCTAAATTGTGACCACTGTTGTGAGTGTATTACGGCTGTTATGGTGAAGCCGTAATCTACTGTTGAAGCCGTAAAACTGTTGTGTATAAGCCACTGCTAAAGCCGTATAATCCTTTCTCCACAGTATTAAAAACAGAGTCGATGGGTAAACTTTTGAGGGCAGAGCCAGAGGGCTCCAAATTTCTGGAAGGATATCCCCAAGTTAAAGACGCTTTGCAGAGGGCAAATTGGCTCCAGTGCATAAAGAAATTCAAGGGTTATCATAAAGAAGTCACAAAGACTTTTGCACGTTCTTTCAATGAGAAGGATAACCAAGTGGAGATAGGAGATTTAAAGTTTACAGTCACCGAGAGCAGTTTGGCACAGGCCACTTCACTACCACAAACTGGGGAGAGATGGTTCAAAAACCGAACAGTACAAGGCCAGCAATGGAAACAAATTCTAAAGAATCCAGGTATGGATACTAGCATCTTTACAAAGGGAATCCCTGTAAATCTTGTCAAAGAAGAATGGAAAACTTTGCTTATACTAGTACAAAAATTCTTTACATGTGAGGGAAGGTTTGGAGTTCTATATGTTTATCATGCCAAAATTATGATGCATTTTTTAGGAGAGCATGACATTAACCTCCCATACTGTTTATTCTCAAGCCTTAGAAAAATGTGCTCCATAGTCCAAAGAAACCCAGGAAACATTGAGCCACATTTATATCATCATGGGCTTGTTAAAATACTAGTTGAAGAATAGTTAAAGGCCAAAAGGGATACCTGGGAAAGATTTCTTGTGAGAAACCACTTCCAAGAGGCAGGAGAAACCTCTGTGCCTAGAAAAAATAGAAGAAAAAGAGGAGAGGTTACCCCGGAAACTGTTGTCCAAGGAGAAAATGTCCAAGACCTTGCTTTAGAAGAAAATGTTACCCATAATTCCGAGGAATAAATTGACCTTGAGTCTGCTGTAGACATTGACCAAGCAGCCCAAGGAATCATAACAAAAACCCTGCAAGAAATATTACAAGAGGTTGTTCAAAAGAGAAAGGAGAGTAGGAAGAAACAAAAGAAAGGTAAAGAAGAAGCTATAACTCAGGAAACCTACCTCACTCCTAAAAATTCCAGTGAAGAGGACACTCAGCCATTGGCACATAGGTTGGCCCAACTTCATGAGACTGCCCTTTCCAAGAAGATGCAAAAACAAAAGCAGAATCAACCAAAAGAAAAATAGAGCATCACCACCATGAGGAGGAGCAGCAGGTTACAAGGCAAAATGAGGGCCGCAAAGAACAAAGAGTCATCCTTTATTGACTTGGGCACACCTGAGAAGGTTGTTACAAGACTTGACTTTGAGAAAAGCCCTTCACATGAGGAGCAGGTTGAGACTAGTCCTCCACGTGAGGAAAGTCCTTCTGAACATGAACTTGAGTCTGAGCATGAACTTGAAATTGAGCATGAACCTGAATCTGAGCATGAGCCTAGTCCAAAGAGGTCACCAGAGATTGACCCAGATCAGCAGAGATTATATAACTACTTAGAAACATTAGAACAAACTGCTGCTGGTCCAAGCACTGTTCTACCTCTTGAACAACAGGTTCAATCATTGAAGCAAGAAATATTTGAGCTAGAGGTACTGAATCGCCACATCAAGCAGGAAAATGAAAAACTGAAGGAAAGGAGCAATGTGGACAAGATGGTTCATGATAATACAATGCTTCATATGGGTCTTTTGCAAAAGGAAAACAAAAAGCTAAAGAAGAAATGCAGGAGGCTAAACAGAGATTTGATTAATTTAAGGTTCAGATGCTTGATGAAAAGACCAAGAATTGATATTTCTATACGGAGGAAGAGGAGAAGATTAGATGTCTTAGCAGAGGCATCTCAGCAGATGGATTAAAACAATATCTTCATTGCATGAGGACATGCAATACCCTCGTAGTGGGGGTATGTAGAGCCTCTAATCTGTACCTATTTATCCATCATTACCTACAGTTTTTCCTCACTTATCCCTCTCTTTTACCCTATTTTCCTCATAAACTTACCAAGATCATTACATTTGATGTCTTTAAGCATGATTGGTTGACTTTGCTAAATGTTTGACTGTTTGTCTAGATTTTTGACATATGCACAGAGTTTTCGCAACTGTGTGGCAATTCTGCAACCATTCAGCAATTCCGCAGCCTTTTCATTGATCTCCATGTTCCACGTGTCATTTTGAGAAATGAACCACATGGGCACGTGGGAATGAAGGTGTTGAAGGTTCCTGTGCTATTGGCTTGGTCAGCAGCGCCACACATACCTCTGGTCAATGAGGGTCCAACTCCGGTCAACAAAGCCAGCTCAAACGGTGTTGCGTGAGCTGAAAGGATACGTCACTCCAGATGGCAACTCCTCCACTCTACGCAGGTCATGGGAGACAGGATCCAACCTTGGATTCAACCTCCATAACGACCGTACCTTCCAGATCACCCACAGACCTATTGACGTGTTGCTGAACCATTTAATTTACGTGCTATCAGTTAATTTTCAGTTTCTTGTTTTACGCATTAGGTAGTTGTTTACTTGCTTAGTTGTTTCATTCATGTATTTGCTACGCTTTTAGTGAGCACAGAAACTCTTTTTTGAAGCTGCTGTTTCAGCACTTTTTGACTGTAATTTCTGCATTATGAATTAATAGAAGACTGCTGTTTGACTCCTTTACGTAGCTGATCTCTCTTTGGGCTTTGTGGATGGAGGGCCCCCGTTCATAACAGCCTTTGTACAGTAATTTACTTTCATGTTTTTTACCATTCACTTCTTTTGAATTCGACAATTTTCCTTTTCTTTAAACACATTTACATATTTGATTTAATTTCACTGTTATTTCATTTCCAGCATTTACTTTACACTGATCAGGACTGTCTTTTGCAGGTGTTAGCCCGGGATTGTGTGTATTTGTGCATTTGCTTTATCTCTAATAGTATTTTCAGTTGTCATATTCATAAGTTGCTGCCTTTACTATGTTTTCCTAGTTGATTTCTAGTTTAGTTTCTCAAGTTGTATGCTAACATATTGACGGTCTCTTTATCATAAGCTGTTCATCTTTAAGAGATTAGAATACTAATAACTTACAGCTTGTTTTGGATACTTTTTAGACTTATCTCTAACTACTTCTTAATCGTGTTTTACATAGTACTATATGTTGGAAGCAGAGAGTTAGGAAGAGTTAAACATTATAACTGGTCTTTAAAGTAGTTTTTCTTATCTTTTTATTGCAGCAGCATGAGTAGTGACTAGTGCTATTAGAAAGTGGTTTTTTCCATTTTGCTTTCAGTTTCATTTCAAGTTATTTCTTCCAAGCTTTTTCCTTTGCAAATTTAAAAGGTAGTTAGAAACCACCAATAACACACACTCACTCATTTAGAAATCACCTTACACACACTATCACTCATCTGTTTATAAATTTCCATTCCATATTAGGAAGATAAATTGATCACAAACAACACCCCCAAACGACAAAAAGACTTAAGAGGTTGCCTAAGTACATATAGTACACCTTCACTTCATCAGCTTACGAGCCTCGGGTTGACAATTAATGAAATCAATTTAGAAACACTAAATTGACCAAACAACCTATACATGTAAATATTGTACCGAGGAAATATTCTAGAATACCGGGTCCTTCATCACTCCTCCACACACAAAGGGATTCATCTAGAGTCTGAAGCAATGTTAAAAAGGAAAGGTAATTCAACTAGAAATGATGAGATATTCATCTAGGAATTTAATGATAGCTCGAATTTCAAAGTGTTCGAAAGAGTGTAAAACCTCAATGGCCGTATAGGTCTCATCTTCTTGATTCTGGTGCCAAAAATGGTTCACAAAACTGACACAGTATGAAGAAGTTATCACCATTTGACAAAGTCTAGTAAACTGCAATATCCAAGAATAAATTTATTTTTGGAAAATATTAGAAAAAAATATTTCAAGGAATATTCCTTTTGGTCAACCAATGAGGAGCTGACATGTGACAAGCCCAGAGGTAGCCATGTGGCCCTAGAATGGTCATGTAAAATTATGTTTGGGGTGTGGGGGATTGAACCTGTGACCTCCAGCAAGACCTCAACGTGCGCTACTGACTCCGGAATGGTGGTTCTTAACAATCCATGGTTGAAATTTTTATTTAAGGTTTAACAGATTGTGGTTTGGGGGTGAGGACCACTAGCGTTCCCTATAACCTTGGTCACATGCCACTGTTTATGAAATAGTTTGTCAACCACCCGTGGTTTGTGGGTTGACCGCTAGCCCTAACAACGTTATCCCTAACCGCTAGGAGTTCTATCTGTCACATGGGTGCCTGAAACTGGTAATTACAGTTAGCCCCAACGACCAAGCTTGGCGGAGTGCCAAAAAAGGGAATTAATGCCAAAGTTAGTCACAGTTAACTCCAATTTGCCAAATTTAGTGGAGGATCATTAGAAGTTAATGATTAAATGCACTCCATAAGTGAATTTTGATCGAAGAGAGTGAACCAAGAGGCTAGCTAGGCTAATTGAGACCTTCTGAAGCCAATGAAATAGTCGAGAGAAGTTGAAGAATCCATCTTCAAGGAGATTTTCATCGATGGAGATTTTGGAGCTCAAGGCCACCAAGGGTTGGATGCAGTTGGAGGAGCTACCAGGATCTATTCTCAGCGAACCAATTGTCATTCCTAACTACAATGAGCCTCCTAAATCCATTGCAAAGGCTTACAAAAGCATTTGAAGACTTCTAAAGGTTGAGACGCTACACGGAAGTTTGAGGGAGCCGAGTGGCATCTGTGGAAGAAGGCTTAGATCGGGAATGCAGTGGTCATTTTGAGCAAATGAACAGTCTATTGTTGATGTTTGATATGTGCTAGAGACAGTAGAAGAGGCTTCAGAGATAGTGGAAGAATTATGAAGGAGTTTGTGCCATCAAGAAGCTTAGGGAAGCTTAGTGCAATGATTGAAGGAATCAAGTCCAAGGGATCTTAGATCTATTTGCAGAATGATGACAACCATGACAAGGATTTAGATGGTTTTATAAGCCCATTGGTTTAGTCGATAACCATTGGAGTTGAGTGTGGAAATTTTAAGAGAATTGAAGCCATAATCCCAAAGAGCCAAGTCAAATTAATAAAATCTCAAGGAGACGTAGCCCACGATATTCGAGTGAAATTCTACATTAAATTTGTTGTTATGTGTTGATGTTTATTGTTTGCATTATATGGATTTTATGTGTGTCTAATATCAGCATAAACAAATCAACTTAAAGCACTTAAAAAGTTAAAAACAAACCAAGGCATACACTTGTTTCAAGTACTTAATTCTGTAATTGTCGACACAACTTAGATCAAATAATTGTTAAGCTTTGGAGTGAGATGTTCTTGTAATCATAACAAGATGTTAAACCCTCATTTTAGATTAGGTGGCATCAAAGAAGGATGCTTGATTGACAGAGAAATCTATTTTCTTATTTTACTTGGTACGTTTTTAAACAGTACAAAGGATTCTACTGCTTGATTGTTTGTAAACTGACTATTGTTTGAGTTTGCAAAGGTGAAGGGAAAGCTACTGATGTGCTAAGTCCAGGAGATGACAAGAAGGAAGAAGGTATGAAAGAATTCTCCTTACCCAAAGGACCTCAATACAATTCTTGAAGCATAAGAGGATTTTTTTACAAAAGGCTGCTTGAATAAGAATTGGATTCTATTGCCATTTAGTTCATAAATTTGTCATTAGTTCTTTGAAAGCTTTGTGAACTTTGTGGAAGTTCTTTTGTTCATTTTGATAATGAAAACTTACAAAAGTGATTTTTCCAAATACTCCTCTTTCACAACATTATTTGATGAAGACTTGAAGTGATATTTGTTCATCATGATGGATATGGTGAGAGAAATGAGTATTGAACTTCAAGAGGAGTTGAATTCCATGAAGGAATAGAAGGAGTTGCTTTCTCACAAATTGCAAGAAGTGGAGAGACAACTTCATATTTCAAATATGCATCTCGAAAAGTGATGAGCCCGAAATTGGGCAACTTATTGGACTCATTTTTCCTAATTATCCTTGTTCAATCCTCTATTTTTCATATATTATGCATTATTTTTTAGTATGTTTATGTCATTTGTACGAATGAGGGTGGTCACTCTTCCTAGGTGGCTAACACGTGCTTATTTCAGGTTTTTGGACACATGTTGGAGCAAAACCGAGCAATCATGGGCTAGGTGATAGCCAAGCTTGAGGTGAGGATTCGTAGGGTTTTGTCTACGACATTAAATAGCCCTTCCTCGGGATCTCCACCCTCAACTCCGAGCTCACAGGCCACCAAAAACGAATCTTGAAGGTAGCCAAGTAGATTTTGGAAAAGGGACTATCTACTAACAGTTGGGACAACTGAGTCCCTTAGATTTAGGAGGCCTGCTAGAGCCCTCGTGGTGTATAAATGAGAAGGCCTCAACCTTCATAAGGGACTTTTGAAACCATTGTATTTTTTGCACTACAGTGCTGTCACTTTCAGCTCGTTTTCTTGTAGCCATTTTGGCATAACTTTTGACTAATGACTATTTTTTGATAATGATAAGCAGTCCCATCTTATATCAACTCTGAGTTCTCTATAGGAGTCGTATCTCTTAGGGTTGTGCCCAACCTGAGAGCCTAGGGCCTCCTTTATGTACTGTTATCTTTCCTTTATGCATCGTTGTTTTGCTTTTATGCATTTGCACACGTATTTCTGTTAGGAAGATTAAATTGTGTTGATTAACTAGGTCACTGTTTATGGTTAGAAATGCTTTATATGTTTAGAATAGGTTGGTAGGATAATAACAGAGAAAAATCTCTAGAAAAAGAGCCAACAAACACCTTTGGTTTAACCTCTTCCTCATTGGATGAGGGGCTGGAATTGGAGTAACCTTGTTGTCCCAAACAAAAACACTAGTTTTGCTTTGCCATGCAATCATTAGTGTATTGTTTTCATTTGCAGAAGTTGGTTACATGTTCAGATCTCTGAAATGTTTCATTTCATAGTTGATATATATGGTTCTCTTTCAAATAAAGCTGTTGTTCATTCCCTTTATTGTTACCTAGATTAGATTAGCTAGGACTTTGATTACTTGCAAGTCTTTATTGGTTCAGTTGAAAGTACACAGTGCAGATCATCTCTACCACTCGTTCACCCACCCAAGGTTCATCAGAGCCATCTGTTCCATCTCCTAACTGGGTTCCTCGTCTCACATTTGTCCTCTTGCCCATGTAACCCTACCTTTTAGTGCAACCATTGTTTTAGCCTTCTTTAAGCCAATTCAGCCATCTATACCTTCTCACCACTCCCTCCACCATTCCATGGGCCACTTCAAACCCCTATCCTACCTCCTTATCCATTCCTTCATCTTCCCTCACTCTTCCATCCTCCAAAATCCCATTTCTAAACATCCTCTAGAAATTTCTGAACATCATGTAGAAATCTGTGAACATCGTGTAGAACCCCTGCAGACTTCCTGTAAAGGCTCACAAACGAGGTTTCTTGATAGCCAAACCTTGTGAAACTCTCTGGATGGGTGTTAGGGACTCCTTAGACCCTCTCTAAACCTTTCCGACCTCTTCCAAGCATTCCTCCTCATTTATCCACCACTGCAGAGTCAAGAATAGTGAAAGCATATGCATGATGAAACTGATGACTTAATAAAAAATACAAAAAGATGTTTTCTTTAGATAGATGTAGTCCAGACACATGTATTTACCTTCATAAACATAATGGCATCTCTTTCATTAGTTTTCATTCTCTTCTTTGCGTCAGTAGGACTAGCTAGTAGAATTAGGGTTTGCTGGGGTTTGCGCTTTCCTTCAGTTTTTTTCAATCTCTTTTCGCAAGTAAATTAGCTTCCATCCATCAGTTAATAAGCTTCTTCTCAAAGCTCATAGAAGTTGGCTTGAGCCTAGCGGACTTCTGTCAGCTGACAAGTGACAACTGTGGCAAGATCTAGTACTTGTGCATACAGCACCGTCGCTTCCAAGTTTGTTACGAATTACCGGGTTGATAAAAGTAAAGAAGGGAGCCCGAGGAGTTGCAACATTATTGCTGCAATACTGGAGCCCACCATCTTTTTGGTGTCGTTGCCGGGGAAGCGTCAGAGTATTAGTGATTTTTGCTTTTCTTCCATTTTTCCCTACAACCTTCTGCTAAGTAGTTTATTTCATTTCCATTCTGCAATTTCATTTTTGCAAAAGTAGAGTAGACATTTCCTGCTTTCATAGATTAGCATTTTAATTCCACAGTTTCAATTATGCAAGGGTAGATTAGCATTTCAATTCCGCAAGCGTAGCCTAGCATTTCATTCCTGCAATTTCATTTAAGCAAAATAGATCACTCCTTTCCTGCTTTCGTTTCAATTCCGCCTCTTCATTTCAGCAAGATAGTTAGTTGCAGTTCAATCCATTTTAGTTTTGCAGATGCAAGAAGAAAAAAAAAAAAAAGCAATCAAAAGTTTTTCCATTTCATGCCTCGTAGGAACAGAGATAAAACCAGCAAATTCTTACCCAACACCCCCACCGCATCACTTAGTCAACCTTCTCTCTTCTCTGGTGACAGTGAGCCAGAAGAACCTATAGGTTAACCTCCTGAGATATACAAATATCCTATAATAGAAGAAGAGTTAGAGAATGCTCCATCTGAAGCCATGGCTGAAAACTGAAACGGTTGTAGAGAAGATGAGAGAATAGAAGGTGCCTTTCCCATCTGAGAGACTAATGGAGACATGAAAATGAAAAACATAAGTCCCTATGCTTTACCTCACTTCCATGGATTGACTACTAAAGACCTTCATACCTTCCTGTTTGAGTTTGATGTCCTTTGTCGAACTTACAACTATGCTGAGGACGAGAAAAACTTGAAACTCTTTCCCTCTACCCTCAAGGATGCAGCATTACAATAGTTCATGGGGTTACCTGGAAACAGTATCACCGCTTGCACTCAGATGCAACAAGATTTCAATGCCAAATAGCGGGACTATTGTAGGTCCAAGGGAACCAAGGGAGAAATCTTTCAGATGACCATGGGAAGTGATGAGTCTTTAGAAGATTACGAGGAAAGGTTCCAACTTAGTTTTAAATGGACCAGGTGCACACTTGACCCAAAATCTCTGAAGCTAGTTCTGCTCCAAGGAGTCCCTGAAGACCTCCTAGACACCCTTCACATGCTGGCTGGAGGGGACATCTACCAACTACCTTATGAGGACATAAAGACCATGTTCAGAAACCATTCTAGGGTGGCCTGGAAGAGAGGTAGGGGGAATCCACTTTCAGATAGTACCACCTTCTCCAAGCATGAGTTTGCTAACTAGATGGAAGACCTCAAGAATGAGATGAGACAGACTATTGCCATGCAACTTGATAACTTCCGAATTCAGCAAAAGAAAGAGGAAGATGAGAGGGCTTTGGCCATTTTTTGTCCTAGATGCATGAGGAAGCGTCCTAGGAATGAGTTCCCATTGCACTCAGTAGAGGCATGTTTCATTTGTGAGGAAGACCACCCCACCAACCAATGCCCTACCTTGCCTGGATTGAAAGCCATGTACCTAGGGACTGAGGCGGCAACTGAACCTCTCTACTTCCTCAACCAAAGGAGGCCACATGGGCCTAGACCTTACAAGCAGGGGATGAACAGGACACCCCAAGCTTATTATAACCCCAACCAATCCACTCTTATACCTTCTTGGGGCCCCCCTACTCATCCTTCCTGGTCCGCACCTCCTCTGTGGTCTTATTCATCTCCATACCATACTCAACCTACGTTGCATTCATTCCACTCACATGCCCAGCCACAGCCTCAGTGGAATGCACCTCAACTAGGGTGGAGGCCTCAGTACAACCCTCCTCTTGCCATTTTTCCTCCACCACCGGCTCAACCACAACCATTACCTCCTGCTCTTCCAAGACAACCCAGATGCCTGCTCAATCGAACCCGAATCCCAACAACAGATAGGCCCAGCAGGTGTATACTAGGGAGACAACATGCCCTACCTATGCTGTGGAGATCCAGGAGATCAACCTGTGATCTGGGAAGGTCCTTGCAGAGCGCCAACCTCCTCCCCTAGAGGAGGAGGAAGAGAAACAGGAAAGTGAACCCCAAACCATTCCACCCTTTCCTGAACGACTCACAGTAACCACACAACCTAACCGAGAAGAGACTGAGCTTTTGGGAGAACTCAAGCAGTTGTGTGTGAAAATAACACTTCTCTAGGCCATAAAAGATGTATCGATATACAAAAAATTGATTAAGGAGAAGTGTTTCAGGCACCCAGGCAGGCGAAAGAGAGATGCCTCAACTATCAATGTCATAGGCCAACTGTCTGATCCTATGTTGGCGCAAGTAATCTGTACAAAGTATTTGGACCCTGGGAGTCCTGTAGTTGATGTTGACTTCAATGGCACCATCATCCCCCACACCTTGATTGATCTAGGGGCCGCCATTAATGTGATGACTAGGGACACCATGCTTAAGCTCAACCTTCAGAGTTCCTTAAGGAAGACCTTGACAGTACTGCAGTTGGCAGATTGTTCCATCGTGACACTCAAAGGGATTGTGGAAGATGTCTTGGTCTCTATTGACTCCTGGGAGTACCTTGCGAACTTCTTGGTCCTTCAGCCAAGGAAAAGCTCACTGGATATCCCCTCATTTTGGGAAGGCCTTGGCTAGCTACTGCAGATGCTTACATCAGCTGTCGAGCAGGAAGCATGATCATAAAAAATGGGCCTATGTCCAAACAGTTGGTCCTATACCCTCCTACCCAACCTCTACTAGAACATGACTTACCCCTCTAGTTGCAAGAAGGAGATGAGGATGAGGTCTACTCTGCACCATTATGCACAGTGGAGGCCACCAGGGGAGGTCCTCAAACTGAGGATGATTTGATTGAGAACTTAATCCAAAATCCTCCCCCCACTGCACTATCCTTGGAAGAGTTGGTGGAAGATACCCAAGCCAGTGCTTTAGTGGACCTATGTGTGATTGATCCGACCACTCCCAGAGTTAAAAATGTGAAGTTTGGCCCTGAATGAACTTTAAAGATTACCTCCTCTCTCTCTCCCTCTCAGGAAAAGGAGCTATGTAGCCTCTTGAACTGCTATTTGGAGGCTTTTGCCTAGAGCTACAAGGAAATGAAAGGAATCCATCCTTCAGTCTGTACCCATCCTATTTACATTAAAGAGGACTGTAAACCAGTCAGGTAACCTCAGAGGAGAATGAATCCAGCCCTTAAGGACATTGTTAAAGAAGAAGTGCAAAAGTTGTTGGATGCAGGATTCATCTACCCCATCTCGGACAGCGAATATGTTTCCCCTCTGGTGTTGGTACCCAAGAAAAATGGGAAGTGGAGAGTCTGTGTAGATTACAAAGAAATGAACAAAGCCACCAAGAAACACCACTTCCCTTTGCCTTTCATAGATCAAGTGTTGGATGGACTGGAAGGAAAGACGTTTTTCTCTTTCCTTGATGGGTTCAGCGGCTAGAATCAGATCCAAGTCAATCGAGAGGACCAAGATAATACCACCTTCACTTGTCCATGGGGTACCTTTGCCTACCGAGTCCTTCCCTTCGAGCTATGTAATGCTCTTGCCACTTTCCAGAGAGCTGTACTGAGCATCTTTGCCGAGCTGGTTCATGATTCGGTGGAAATCTATATGGATGACTTTACTCCTTACAAGTCTAGCTTCCAAGAAGCCTTGTCCAACCTGGGAAAACTTTTAAGCGAGTGCATTGAGATGAACCTGTCCCTCAGCCCTGAAAAATGTGAATTCCTGATGACTGAAGGGATTTTGTTAGGTCATACCATTTCTCGCCAAGGATTACAGGTGGATCATAACAAAATTGCTATCATCAAAAAGGTTCCACCTCCTCAGAAGGTAAGAAATGTTCAGAGTTTCCTAGGCCTAGCGGGATATTATAGAAGATTCATTACAAATTTCAGTAAGCTAGCCTTGCCATTGTTTGGCCTCTTAGGAAAATATGTTGAGCTTAAATGGACTGACTACTGTCAAAGGGCTCTGAATGAGTTGAAGGATAAGTTAGTGTCTGCCCCAATCTTGAGGGGCCCAAACTGGGCCCTACCTTTCCACATCCACATTGATGCCTCCAATAAAGCCATAGGGGAAACCTTAGGACAAGTTGAGGAAAAACTTCCATATGCCATATACTTTGTTAGCAAAAACCTGCCAAAGGCAGAAATGAACTATATTGTAGCTGGGAAGGATTTCCTAGCCATGGTCCATTCCCTGAACAAGTTCCGACACTACATCATTGGCTATCAAACATTTGTACATACTGATCATGTTGCAATTAGATATTTAATGAATAATCCTGATGTAAATGCTCGTATTACTAGATGGTTACTTTTGTTGCAGCAGTTTGATTTGACTATCATTCACAAACCAGGTAAAGAAAATGTTGTTGCTGACTTCTTGTCTAGATTGAATTTGCATGCAGGTGAAGAAGGAATAGTGGATGACCAGATGCCAGATGAACATCTGTTTGCTATCTCAGTACTCTCTCTGTGGTTTGCTGATGTAGAAAACTACTTGGTCTCAGCACAGTTCCCTACGCATCTATCCTCAAAGGACAAGAGAAGAATCATGAGGAAGAGCGCCCCGTTCACTTGGATCGGGGGCAACCTGTCCAAACTTGGCCCCGATCAGATCTTAAGGCGATGTGTTAGGGAGGAGGAATTCTTTGACATCCTCCTAACCTATCACGATGGACCTTGTGGAGGCCATTTTGCAGCAAAGAGGACTACCTTCAAAATTCTACAGGAAGGCTACTATTGGCCCACTCTTCATCAAGATGTCAGAAGATACATTAGCCAATGTGAACGATCCCAGAGGATGGGGAAACCAACTCCAAGGGACAAAATGCCTCTCCTACCTCAAGTGATCCTTTAGTCATTTGAGAAGTGGGGCATGGATTTTGTGGGTCCTATCAACCCTCCTTTGAGGCAAAGGTCCTACGTCATTTTGTGCACATACTACTTGACAAAGTGGGTAGAAACCAAGGCAATCAAAGCAGTGAAAGAAGAAAAGGTGGCTTAGTTTTTAAGAGAAAACATCTTCTACAAATTTGGCTTCCTAAGAGAGTTAGTCACCGATCAAGAAAGCCAGTTCACCACCAACTTAATTGAAGACTTGCTTGCTCATCACAAGATCAAGCATAGGACTTCCACCCCATATCATCCACAAGCAAATGGGTAGGTGGAAGTCACTAATAGAGCATTAGAAGGGATTTTGACTAAGGTGGTGAGCAGCAGCAGAAAGGATTGGGCATATCACCTGGTTGAGGCCACTTGGGCCTACAACACCACTTGGAAGACCACAACCAGTTTCACACCTTATGAGCTGGTCTACGGGAAGAAAGCTTTGTTGTCAATTGAGTTCAAGTATAACACATTGAGGATGGTAGCTCAGCTGGACCTAGATCTCAGCCATGGTCAACGTGAAAGGTTATTGCAGCTGAATGGGTTAGATGAACACCAAATGTAGGCCCTCCTCCACTCAGAAGTGGTTCAACTTCAGAGGAAGATATGGCATGACCGACACTTTAATGAAAAACAATTCCAGCCGGGAGATTGGGCGCTACTGTATGATTCCAGACATAAGGATTTCAAAGGGAAGCTGAGGACAAGATGGCTAGGACCATATGCAGTGAGAAGTGCAATGACAATGGTTCCATCCTTATCCATACCATTGATGAAGAATCCATCCCCATGCTCGTCAATGGGAATTGACTGAAGATCTATAGGAAACCCCTTTTGAGGCAGGAATTCATCGAAACTGTGGAAAAATCAGTGTTGGTAATAGAGAAGGGTTATGCCTCTATTTTGGCCACACCCTCAGCATCATCATATAAAAAAAAAATAAAAAAGAAAAAAAAATACAATAAAAAAGATCCTTGGGTGAAAACCTCCCTGAGGTGCCCAAGGCAGATGGTAGGGGTGAAAACCTCATTGAGGTGCCCCTACTGTCTCTTTGCAAATAAAGAATTTGAATAAAAGGACCCTTGGGAAAAAACCTCTCTGAGGAGCCCAAGGACAATAGTAGGGGTGAAAACCTCATTGAGGCGCCCCTGCTGTCTCTCTTAAAAAATTGTTGCAGGTTGCAGGAATACAGTGCAGAAAGGAGGCCTCCCAAAACAAGGACAGGGGTCCCTACCAAGTTACCAGGCATCCTCACATACACTCCCTCCATGGCCACTCATTTTTTTCAGGTTTCGGACACAATCTGGTCGTGTTCAACCTTCTACAGAAAGCTATAGGACTTTCTACAGGAAGTTCTGCATTTCTATAGGAAACATCCTATAGAGCCTTTGAGCAGGCCAGAATCGATTATGGAGAGGGATTTGAAGCTTGAAATCTATTGATGAGGCATGCAACCACTCTTTTATTCCATTCTCCACTTGTTTCCTTTGCTTCCACCACCATTGCCACCATCTCATTGAATATACCTACATAGTCATACAATAATCCTGTTTTCTCATATTTTTTTTTTTTTCAAGTGACAGTAAAGCATGCAGAGGCTCGCACACTTTACCTGTCAAGGCTCCATCAGGACCCTCCATCTGTGAACACAACTTTGTTTGTTTTAGCATGCACCCTAGGAGGAGAAACGACTACAAGATGTCCTACATGAATCCTGTAGCAGCTGATCCAGCTGGAGCACATACCATGGAGACACCAGCAGCTCACATCAAATGAAGTCGGTGCATGCAGCATTCACCAACAAAGGGTCGGGTCTCAAGGTCTTGTATCCAACATCAGCTAATGAAAGAGGAGCTCTAGCACCTGTGCATGAAGCAACAGCAAGCAAATCTAGCGTTCCACGTCCCGAAGACTGTAAAACACGTCCACAGCCACATAGGTAAGTGTCTAACCTTATTCGTCGAATTGCATGAATTATACTCTAAAATTTCCATGACTGTGAAATGGGCGGATTGAACAAGCTGGTGGCCAGTCAACTGGCCACCCACAGCCAGTCAGATGGCCTCATGGGGAGCTTGGTTATGCCAAAAAGATGGCAGTTGACACGTCGGAAGTGTCCAGTCAGGGAGAATCGATAGTGTGACAGAAATAGCAGTGGTGAATGCAGAAGGAAGGATTCGGCGGTCAGAGACATGCCTAGGAATGATGGCTATGACGTCGGCCAATGGATCGGCCTGGACAGCTCACCACCGCACCATGAATTCCGTAGCAATTCAAATTTCCTAGTCGAATAAGTCACGAAACCGCTGTCATTCGCACTTCCAACCATTTTTGCAGCCGAGTACGCATCCTCCTGCTCTGCAAGTTGTTAGCTCGAGCTTCTCGGCCTGTTCCAACGTCCTTCCACAGCTCAGACTTGTCCAAAACCATCGTGACGTCCTCGAGAAGCCAGCAAAGCTTTCTACAGGAAGGTGCACTATAGGAAACCCGACATTACGAAGAAGCGTGGACTGTCCATGTCGAAGTCCTTGTGATGCTTGAAGTTCTAGAAGAAGCTATTGAAGACGGAGAGAAACCTCCAATATTCCTGCAAGATGAACAAGGCATTCTTTTGATCTTGGGATCGAACTCCAGTATAGGAGGGAGAGGGGAAGGTAGTGGAGGAAGTGGAGGTGGAGACAAACTCATAGAATCAGATTCGGAACCATCAGATTCCGAAGGAGAGGAAGAGGATGAGCAAGATGAAGAGATGGATGACCGAAATCTCCAATGGATGACTTGGGGACCATTGCCTCTCTCGACTATTCTACACAAGATGCCAGAGGAAGAGGATGAAGAAGATGAAGAGATGGATGAACCAAATCTCAAATGGATGACTTGGGGACCATTTCCTCTCTCGACTGTTCTACACATGATGTCGAAGCGAATGGAGAGAATGGATATCAAGTTCAACCCTGACAACATGGTGAAGGAAAAATATCATTTAGACAACTTCTACCTACAATTGCATACCCTTGAGGTATGCCATGATGACGTAGCTTGTAGATTGTTCCCATGTACCTTGGATGGTCATGCAACTGCACAGTATCACAACCCTCCACCAAACTCCATACAGAATTGGGGTGCATTCAAATGCATCTTCCTTGAAAATTTTGCTAATGACAAGGCCCCAACTATGTTACTGAAAGAATTGGGTAACCTAACGATGGAGGGGAAAGAAAAGGTATAATATTTCAACCAGAGATTTACACACATATTGAAAAAATTTGTTGCAGACACCAAACCTCATGACTCCATCACTGTTGATTACTAAACATTCTCACTGCTCACCAGCATTATAGAGTTCATCAAGCGAGCTATGAAAATAACACTCTTGGAAAACTGTGAAGAGGCTATTGTTGTTGAAAAATACCTGCGCCCGATTGGACTCATCAAGGATGATGAACCAACAAAGGACTCTAAAAACGTGGGTAGGAAGTCTCAAGTGATGGTGAGCAAGGGTAGAGACAAGGAAGAAAATGATATTGAAACCCTCACTCGGCTTGTTAAGAACTTACCAACTTAAGTGTCTGAACTTAAAAAATGGAAAATAGACACATTTGAAATGAGTTATCCACCTAGATAGAGACAGGGAAGCAAATCATCACACAACAACTGTTCCACTCAAGAAAATGCACAAAGCTCTGCGTTCAATGTCGATGAGTGTGCAGATCCCAATTTATTTTCATTCCCTGAAGAAAATCACCCCGAGAAATTTTGTTCGGATTGGAAGCAAGTTGCAAAATCAGTATACAATCATACACTCGATGTAGAGAGTAGTATGGAGGAGTAGTCACATGATAGATATTATGATGAAGGTATTGCACCTGTGAAGCACCAAGATCTGGGCATGTGGTGAATGCATATCAGTGCTTGCAAGAAGTGCTAAAGACAAACACCGAGAAGCATTCGCCAAGACAAAATTACCATTACAATCTTAGCAGTAAAGGGGATCCCACTACACTTGGGGAATGCAAGAGAAGATCATACTACAGATAAGGAAGGTTGATCCACTAGTCACCCCAAAGAAAAAAAACACAAAACAAGTCCACAAATATAGTTGCGAGAAAGAGTTCTTCCATGAGCAACAAACTACAAAACACTCCATTGGACAATACAAACATCTGTTCTACCCTGGACACCTCGGTAAGTCTACCAACTTTGCACTACAACATTGTTGATGACTTGAAGAAAACTTGAGAAAACATTAGTTTGTACAAGTTGGCTAAGATCCAGAGTCAATGAGATATCCTTTTGCATGCACTGGGACATACAGCAACAGGCAGCGTAGCCTCTACCAACAAGGGAGCAATAACACCTCCCGGTTCACTTTCCACTATGCTCAATACACTCCATATGGAAGAAGCATGCTATAGGTTTCCCCCCATTCCTGCTATCTTTTGAGATTTTCAACTACAATGTTCATAACTGTTTGGTTGATTACGGTGCTACAACCAACATCATGCCGCTCTCCATTGCTAAGAAGATCAATGCACAATGGAGCGAAATATTCACGATAATCATCCAACTTGATAAAACATCAGTACCAGCCATTGGTGAACTACAATATGTGATCATCTACTATCTCATGACATTCGAGAATGCTAATGCATCAACATAGTTGTTCTAGACATACCAGAATCATATGGCCTACTACTCAACAAAGACTTGTCCAACAAACTATATAGATATTTTTCTACAGACTGGTCTCACATGTGGCTTCCATACAAGGGAAAATGTAACCAAATCTGTGTGTTACCCGAGAGGTATATGAAACACAATTTCACTCCCCATAACAATGAGAACAAATCGTTGGCCTTCACAGAACTCGTGTTTGGCAACTGCCTCCTAGAAAAAACATTGGAGTGTTATCCTGCACAGCGAGCTCCAACCTCATCAAACATGCAGTGGGGACTCCTTCCTTTCCCAATTAATGGTAATGAAAATAAAATTGTACATTTTATTTTCTCAATAGTAGCACTAGCAGTAGAAACTTCAGTAGCAGTAGTACGTGCATGCCAAGTGGTCCATGTACAAACAAGCTATGGGCCATCAGTCTTGAACAATATGAAACACATGATGGCTCAAGGATCGAATGTATCTCAACCATCTGAAACAACAAAAAATGCATGATTTCGAGTTGTTTATAGTTCAAATGCACAAGCGACAATGCTGATTATGAATCTATCATGCTAAACATACAAAGGACCATGACCTAAGTGCACAGTCCATGCGAGCAATCCAACATGAGATCTCAGGTAAAGGAGGAGACAATCCATTGCAACAAAGACCAGGTAACACATACATGTTGTTTGCACTCCTTTTAACTATGTAAACTTTGAAATGGGAACTATAAACTCAAAACGGGAACTATGGCCAAAAAACCCCGAAAAAACATAAAAAATAGTGCTAAAAATGAAAAGTGTGTATATTGGAATGATGATTTTATTTTTTAGGGGTCAATTTTGAACATGTTTTAAAAATGGCAGTGACTACAAAATTTACTACAAAAATTTCATGCAAAATATAGCTTCAAAATGGAAGTGATGATATTGGAACAATGAATTTTTTTTTTAGGGTCAATTTTCAAACATTTTAAAAAATGTTAGTAAAACCAAATTTTTGTGTGCCAAACAAAGTTGTTTATGAGGAAAAAACACATTAATGTTTTTGGTAGAATATCATTTTTCTTTCCTAAGTATAAATTCAACATGTTTTCAACAATAACATGTTAGATACAAAAGAAATTGAATTTTCTTCAACTATAAAATTAAAAAACCATGACATTATGAACGAATTACATCACTAAATGAATTTCAAAAGCTTATTTGTATATTGAATAAAACATACATTATATCTCTAATTTAATATTGCGTTGTAGATATTTTAAACAATAAAATTTACCATAATTAAGACATATAATCCAACAACATAAAAATACCTCGCAACTTCTCATTTAACACCATATGGAAAACATCAATTTTATTTCAAGATACGATGCATACATCAGTTATATAAACTGTCTTAAATAATTACTCAAAATCACTCATATTTTCTTGCACACCATCAGAATTCACATCTTCAGATGAGTGACTGGATGCTGACGAAGATGTTCCATATTCTCCTTTTTCATCAAATAGTGCCCCATCTGAGTCCACATGCATGCCCAAAATTTTAGGTTTCAAAATTCTTTTCTAGATCTATGACTGGTTTCAGCAGACTCCCATCTTAACACTGTTCCTTTTGGTAACAACCTTTTCAGAATCTCTATCATCTTGAAGCGAAGAGTTCCTCTCTTTGTTAAACTGAAGTCATAAACAAGTATGTCAACATCCTCCAATTTTAGTATGTCAAAGTCCTCCAATTTTCTCTTTCTACCATTTTTTTTGTCAACTACCATCTCTGGCTTATACACACAATTGAATGGGTGTGTATTTGTGGCATACCAATGTACTTCAACACTTGTAACATCCTCATTTTCTGTAAAGACCTTTATAACTTTAGCAACCTAGAATGGATAGACATTAACATCTCCATCTGTTAGCACTGCAATCATGCAACCCTCCTTAATATCATGTACTGAAACCTTGTAAAGGTCTTCCATGGCTTCACGTTGTGCACGAGATCTTTTGGGACCAATATACATCTCTCTTTCCTCTACCTGTCAAGAATTAATAATACCTTGAGATTGTTGTTGTTCAACAATGTTTCTTTCCTCATGTTCATTTGACACATTTTGTGGCCAAATAAATGGATTTTTCAAAGCTATATCTTCATTTGTTGTCGTTGAAATGATATCACTTTGATTATTGAAAAATGACTCCCACCAAACTGAATCAGCAATGTCAAAGTACTCATATGCATATCTAATACATTTTTTAATTTCTTCTAGCCTATCAGAATAATTTATATCTCTATTTTTTCTGCATGCATTCTGAACTTCACCAACTGATGGTAATAAGAATATTTTTGATGCAAATATTGGATGATCTAAAATGAACTTCAAAAATTGCAAACCTGATGATGGTGCCCATTCTGCAGTAGTTGAATACTTCTTGCCCCATATTAGTGTTTTCCCATCAATTTTTTTGATACGAAATTGATGTTGGAAGCTA
>APFE031022864.1:30311-42867 GCA_000404065.3 Pinus taeda | reverse complement strand
AGGTAGATTTGCAGCCTCAAAAATTCTCCTGAGCTCCTGCTACCTTCAGAAGTTCAGCTCTTTGATTTCGGGAATGAATAATCTTCAGACTCCCGGCAGACGCACCAAAATGTTATCACAAAATCAGTACTAAGGGCTGCTACTTAATAAGATCTCATGAAACTGTTTCAGACCAGGCTTTAGACTAAGGTTTAGCCTCCTTAGTCAGAGAGGGCTCTCTCACAGATTTTTGATATGCCTTAAAGGGCAAGAAAGATGGCTAACCTAACTCTTTAAACAGTGTATGAAATTTAAGCTGGTTGGAACAACAAAATTAGGCTTCTCCCATTGGGCTCATCGAGTCATACATTTCTGCAGTAAATAAGTAGCTACTCAATCATGGAAACCAAGGCATATAATGTCTCAATGCTCAAAACATTTACCAAGCAGAACCTCAACTCAATAAACATACACAGAAAGTCTGAGCACTAGGTGAATTCAGAGTGATTGCATGTTTAATGAACTGTAAAACAAGACGAATAAAGACCAAACCACATATACTCTGAGCATTTGAAACACAAGATGAATCTTGGGAAGAAAAAGTATCCTTTCTATTACTGTCAAAGTCTTTACATAAGCCAATATGAAAACTCTGTTTTTATGAAAATCTCCAACCCATTTTACATCAGAGTTTTTCCTATATATAGGAAAACAAAACTAAACTACCTTGAGTCTCCTCCTCCAGCATGAGGGGAACTCGAAAATCTATCATTAATTGCCTTATCTATATCTAAACTAACTTATTAAATACAAAGGTATTGCGCTGTAACTACATAGAGTCCTAATCCTATTTAAACTCTAATTCTATCTCCTCGTGTGCATGATGCTTTCTTGAGCTTTGACACCTGTACCATTTCTGTAGTGGCCGAAATATATTGGAGAGGCATACACTGAACGAGCTGCCTTGGATTCTAGCTGTGCAGATGACTCATTAGTTGGTGAAGATGTGTGTCCTGTTTTCACGGTCCCTGCCTTCCTCAATGTGCTCGAATATACATCAGCATGTTTGAAATCTTTAATGACCCAATGTATGTACTGCTGCCATGTTGCTGATGTGGTGTAGGCTGGATTGATGGACATGTGTACCCTTTCAAAAACTCCCGCTCATGAAATCAACTGTCTGTCTGCGTTTACTTTTAAAAAAAAAAAACATCATCTACAGCAGTTTCGTAGCGCGCTACGAAATTGCTGTTTCATTTAAAACAGTTTAGTTTTTAGCCTGTGGTCTTAGTATGATCATACCTATCCAGTGTCACAAAAAATGAATCTACACCTGCATCACACTTGTCTTGTTGTGTTTGCAATGTGCGTTTACCTACTAAGAATTATACCTGTGCACAAGAACTGAGACGCCTTAATCCTTAGTTAATTCCACTGCTGGAAAATATCTTGTATATAAAAATCGGTGGAATCAATTAAACCATAAAATATGCCTCTGCCAACTGAAATTTCCAGTGTCATTAAGCAGTAGCTGTCACTGTTGTTTGTGACAACGCTTATCTAACAAAACTATAACTGTAAATCAAGCCTGGAGTAAAACTGGACCAATCCAGGAACTGAATATGTTACTTAGTGCCAATTGTACTTCTCCTGAACATGCTCACAGCTAACTAGACTTGCTAATAGTGGGAAAAATCGAGACAAACAATTGCCAAATGCAGCATCCTTCAATCCGCTAATAGCTTGCAAAGTTGACACAACTAAAGGAGCCCGAGAAGCCAACTCACCCCTTCTTCCTAGGAAATTCTTCTTCAAGGGGACTCTGCCATTGGCTGGCCTCCAAGTTAGACAAATTATCAGTTGAATTTCCAATCCCTTTATATTAGAGTTCAGATCTCATGTCCTCCATTGTTTTCTTCAACACTCTGTTTTCAGTTTGAAGTAAATGCAGCTGCCTTTTTATTGAACAGCATATGCCCGTAATCTGAGCAAGCTCATTGGCCTCTTCAAGAAAATTTACAGCAAAACCACCTTTTTGGCTTGAGATTGGAGCCTCGGCCTTCTCACAGGATAAACTTCAAGCTCCCTTGAAAATAATATGATCCACACTATCCTGTAAAGACCAAAATGAGTTGAGGAATACCTGCAACCAACTCGATTAGATCTTCTTAATGAATTCTAGAAAATGACCCAACTAGGGTGCTAATGTTGTCCACCGAAATTGGGAAGAGACTAGGTAGGGTGGCAATGAGATCCATCGAAACTAGTGTGAGGATCTCACTTGAAACCCTCAGACTGAAACTTGCATGAGCTTATTTTCAATGGCAATGAGAGATGATGGGATAGAATACAGCCCTTCATTCTACCTCAGGAAAAGATTGATATGCCAAGAAACAAGTTTCAGCCAATGCAGCAAATATTTGTCCTCAGGAATCTGCTCCAAAATTGGTGACTTTGATCCACTGTTTGAAGATGGAGACAATTGGAAACTCACAGCCCATATATGGACCAATCTCCAAGGAACTCAATCTATGGATACAACTGAAATTGGCCCTCTGTTTGTAAGGAGAAAAATGTGCCAAACCCCTGGAATTGCCAATCGCGTCCTCCTCAGAATTTGACCCTCTTTCAATTAGCAATGAATAAGCTTCAAAGGGCAGTGTATTTCTGAAGAATTCAGGCTTGTCACTTGTGCAAGAATTCTGGAACTAATTGGGATTGATAAGCCGAGCGAATGTCTTCAAGGCAAGACCCAGCCCAGCCTCTCTAAAATTGGCACAATCACTCTGGTATAACTCAGCCTCAGCTACCTGGAATCACTTCGACCTCAGATACAGGAGTGCCACTCTGCCCTCTTAAATCTGAAGTAACAATCAACTCGGCCTCCCTTAGTTTGGCTAACTTTGACCTCTGCGACAGGCTTGGAATTCGGCCTTTTTGAGCCTGAGTGAACAAACAATTCGGCCTCCTTATTTACTGATAAAATCTGAAGATGAAAAGCTTGTCTTTGTGGATTTTCTATTGGATTTGGGGTTGTTGTGTCATTTACCACGTCTGGGGTCTTTTCAAAACTATACCCTAGCACATTTCTGAAGAAACGAATGCGTCTTTTTCTCTGCAGTCTTTAAAAGCCTTTGCATGTGCCGCTATTGTCTTTTCCTGTTTGCTTGCTTATTTTTTTTTTTGTTTCAAACCGCCGGCGTACATTTGCATGGGCTGAAAGTGCCAAGTCGACTTCGACCTTATCCATGACAGATGTGGCAGCATAAGTCACAAACCCAAATCCCCGAGGCTGGCCCGAGAGACGGTCTCTCATGATAACGGAGTGGTTAGTTCCCCATACTTTTGCCAAGTGCAGCTGCTCCATGCGAATGATAAATCATCATTTTTATAATGTCAAACACTGGAAATGACATTTGAACGGGCCATGAAGTAGGCATCTTGATTATAATACCAACATGGTCGAGTGCTAAATCCGCAAAAGGTTAAGGGCGGTTCCTTGATAGTAGATGTATCTCCCAATGTAAATAATTGCCCAGAATCACAAGTGGTATAATTACTTGGAAAAAAAAATGGTACTGTGCATAAATTTTTAATATGCATCACTGTTAATAGGAAAAGAAGGTGGTGTTCCTTGGGGTATACATGCAGAGCCCGCATCACCAGCACAGACACAAAGTGCCTCTGTATCTCGCAATGTTGCTTCGAGATCAATATGACAACTGAGTTCATTAATGAACTTTAATAGAGTGTCGAAGTCCATTTGCTCCTCTATTATTTTTTCCGATGGCGCTTAAGAAGTGCAACACACATGTAAAGATGGAAGTGCTCTGATAAGTAGTGTGTCCATAAAACCTCCCATAGTCGCATCACCTTATCATACTCAAATTCTCTTTTAAACTGTATAAGAATCGATCAGAAGCAATAGAAATAGTTGAGGCAATCAGCCTGCTTAAAGTAGTTATGTAAAGGGCTGTCCAATATCTCTACTAGCTTTGAAAGAGCCAAAAGCTGTGAATGCATTACATTTTGATCCCGGTCAAAATTTGGGCCTAAGCGCTCCATTAAAGCAACAAAACACCAGAAAGCCTCTGATTCATTCTCCATAACAAAGAGTATAGGAGAGAGTAGATCACTCATACCCTCGTAGTATCCAAGATCAAAATTATAAAAGGAGTAGGTCAACAATGTGTCCCTAAATCGATCCAGATTTGGGTTGTCATCCCCAGCATAGTAAGGCAAGGATCGATCTGTCCTCACCACACTCATATTAGTGTCAGCAAAAGCATTAGTGTGATAATGAGAAGTGTCCTTTAATATTGCCACAATGGCATTAAGTCACATTGATTCTGCATCATTTAGTGAAAGCGGTCGCTGTCCCTCATCTGATGTCATTGCATTATTGAATTCTGAAATCTTTCGAAGAACACCATCAAACTGTGCTGTGTCGAAATAAAGCATTCCCCTCTTTTGAAATATGCTTGAAGTTATACTTTTCAGGGGGATCTTACATAAATGAAGATGGTTGTCCAGGCATATAAGATTTGCACCAGTATAAGGATCAACAAATGAATTGTCCAATGGAACATTTGCCTTCCCTGTATCTTGCAAAATAAATTGTACAATCTGTTCCCTATATGTTAGTGGAAGTCCTTCTTTCAAAAACCACCTTTCTATTAACCTCAACTGTCATTGACAGTGGAACTGATTGAGGATTTTTATCCTGGTTAGCAAGCTTTAAACTCTCACTAGAAGGCAAGCAAGCCTGTAGCCATAACTCAGATGAATTACACACTTCACCATCAATTTGCCGAAACAGGCTTTTCTATGCATATATCATATTCCCACAGAACTCATAGGAGACAAAAGTGATATGAGTGAGCAATGGTTTCAGACAAATCCCCAATTTCGTAGCGCAGCCAGTGCAAATTATGAATTATGCGCTACTAAAATCACTTAAACATTTTGCGCTGCGAAACTGCTAGAAGATTTCATATGCTTATTTGCAGACATTTAGCATCGAAATTTTGTCAGTGATAACATGACTGACGGTGTAGGTGACAAGTGTGACACTCGTGATTGACCACTCATTGGTTGAGACAATGATTGCATGACAACAAATTTGACTCCGTGTGTGAGTGCAAAAGATGCTTTCACAGCAAAGACAAGAAGCACATACGAAGCGAAGACTTCGAGCATAACTATAACATGATCACAAGCATTACTTAGAGATCGGCATACAGGAACTTGAATGAAAAGAGAAAGCAAGGAGGATGTAAAGACTCACACAAGCTCAGAGAGTGAACTCGTGTGTGTGGAATCATCAAGTGAAACTCTCAAGGGAGGCTTTGAATTTGGTGCAGGCCAAAATTTTGGAGGGTGGTTGTAGTCACTTCAACACTTGGTGACACACAAGTAGAACTTGAACTTCTTTGTTTTCATTCATTGCTAGCACAAGGCATCGGTATTTTAGGGAGTAGTGAATCATTGAGTGGGTTACTTTAGTTTCCCCACTTACCCAATGGCAATACATGGTTCACCCTTTTCCAACTTAGTCAAACACAATAAAAAATTCAGCTTAGATCTCAGTGTTTCGAATCCGGGAAGGGTATTTTAGCTAACGAGTTGAATATTTTTAGAGTATAAGATTTCATCTCTGGTGTTTCTCTACTGCCAGTATGCCTGAACAATACCCAACAGAGTCACACAGGAACACATGCATTGCTCCACTACTAGTGAGCCTCGTTAGTACCCTAGTGGAGTTGCATACTTCACCACTCTACACGAGAATCCTTTCTCTTCTTTCGAATGTGTAGTTTTCAAGAGGAATGTGCATAGGTACTTATTATTTTTTGGGGCAGAAGAGGGATCCTAACTTATTGAGAGCAGAAGAGGTTGTTCCTTTAGAGAAGCATGTAAGACCTCTTAGATAAGTTTTCTTGTTTAGATTTTTCCCTTCTCTATTTCTACTAGTTTGATGAGCTTGAACACATAGAGAAGAAGGTTGAGTACAGGCATGGGCTTCCTACTGTGGACATAGGTTCATGGTCGGACCAAAAATTCCCTTGCAGACAGTTCATATTTCCCGTGAGGACTTCATCAATTGAAATTTAAAACCAAGCACAGAGAAGGTGGACACAATACTGGTGAAGTGCTGTAGTGTCACGAGTTTCTTCAAATTTCAGCCACATACTCTATTCGAAAGCTAGAACATAGTAGTTGGAAACACTTATTTATAGAAACAAAAAATAGTAATATATGAGACAAGCAAAACAAGTGTGTGCAAAAATAGTAAGTAGAATCCAATAAAGCAAATACAAAGATTATAAGAAAAACAAACAAGATGAATACAACATGCAACAAGAAAACTATCTACAAGGCACAAGCGTGTCCCGACCTACAAAAAATAATGCTTGAGGTATTGGTCGTTGAAAGGAAGGTTGTCAATCCTCCCGTCAAGTGATTGGAAATGATACATGTGTGGGACAAACTTATCATAGACGAGTGCAAGTCAACTAGGTTCTGCTACTAGAACCTGGTGGCATTCCAAAAGACCTTCAAGTGAAGACAACACCATTTTTTTAGGTATTCCACGTGGCATCAGTTTAGAGGATGGCATGGGGTATTTTTTTTTTCATCCGGCAAGGGTTCAAGTTTTTGAATTTCATGCATAAGAAGATTTTCCTAGATTTCTTACCTGCGAGATTTAAATTAGAAAACCAAGTATGATGATGAACATTGAAAGTAATCCAATCACCCAAAACTTTCGTCCATTTTTTTTGTAAAAATCAATGTAAAATTTGAAACGGGAACTCATATTGTTACCGATTTTGTAGAGATAGCAAAAAAGTGACCTGATTTTGAAAAGGGGTGATGCAGAACGAACATGTTTTTTTTAGAGCATAGTTTTTGGCACTTTAATTTTTTTATGTACATTACGTTTTAGAATCTTTTTATAGTGGTAGTGTTTTTCATGCTGATTTTAAAAAGTGAGTATTCTGCATCACCCCCTTTTTTTAAAAGACCTATTTTTTGGCTTTAAATTTTCTAATGTATAAAATGTAAATAATTATTTTGTAAATTTGATCATTTTTTAAGTGGTCATTTTCTTCACATTTTCTTGTTTTTTATTTTTATTTTAACTTTTTTTTTAGTGAGGTTTTTATTGTTTTGCTTTTTTAAATTAAGAGGTCGATATTTAGAATTTTTGATATTCTACATATGTATACATCCTTAATTAATTTTTAAATCCACATGAAATAATTGTTTCTAAAAAATAATATTTTTTAACAATGGACATAAAAATAACCATTTTTAACATAAATATAACTAAAAGACTACACGTTTTGATAATTTTTTGCTACAATTGACATGACAAAATCAAAATTTCTATATGATAATTTTAACTAAAAATGGTTAAATAATAGCTTTTTTTATGAATTTCATGTCAAAAAAATAATAATAATCACTTTTTTTTTTCAAAATATAATGATTAACTTAAAAATGAATGTGAAAATCACATATTACAAATATTGAACGTATAACAACCCTAATTGAGTGTTTATTCTTCTCATAAAATGTTAAAGTCAAAACATTGCAAAACTTGATTTACAAGCATAACTTAAATTTATCAACAATGTCACGTAACCCAAACTCTTCATCCTCTAGAGTTTCATCATTGTCTTCTCCCACAATATTTTATGTTTCCTTTTGCTCATTTTCCTCTTCTAATGGGTCTTTGATGTCTGCGAATCTCCCACTGTATGTTTTTCCAAACATTCCATGTAATGGTGGTTGGGGTTCCTTTTCCTTTTTTACCACATGTGATTCACTAAAGTCCCCTTTCTTCAACCCAATTTCTTGCATTGCATCTGGAAGAAATTGAAGAGCATTAATTCTTTGCTGAATGAAATTGCACTGTACTGGATCTTTTCAATTGCAATGCAATTTCTTCCTTTTTGAAGGCAACATGCTAGTGTTGTACCTATTTATCAAGAACAAAATAAATAATGAACTAAATTATTACAATGACATATTAATTAAAAAACAACATATTGAAATTCAATTCATATAATAAAACTTACCTGAGCCAGAAAATAAATGTAGAACCCAATCTCGTTCATCTGAACAAATGTCTATAAGATAGTTAATCAATAATTGTGGTTTTGATAAATGTTAACTATCTCTCCTTTTGCTTCTTTGTCTTCATATGCTAGTTTTCTCACAATAGCATCATAAGTCAGTATTTGGCTACGATTCTTTTCATCTACCCGATTAAAAATCATAGACATATGGCTATCATCTTTTTCCCAACTATCAATATGAATGAACTCACAATCATTTATAAATTGTTGATCTTCATTGTTAAGAAGATTTCACTTTTTCCTGCAACATGAAATAGTAAAAATTCAATTAACTTGTACATAAATAAATTTTTCAACATTAATCAAATATACATTTTAAATGTCTTACCATGTAAGCTGCATCATTGAATTTGTTTTCCCCTTGAAGCTTGACAATATCATTGCCAATTGTGTGTCTGAATGAAATGTGACAAATCTCCATAATGGTGATGACGTGACTTCTACAAATCCCGCAACCACTTTACTAAGAGCTTGACAAGTATAAGGGTCACTATCATAGTCAATGTTTGGAATATTGAAACCATGAGGAATATTTGCATTGGCTAAGGCATAATCCCTTTTAGGTATGAGTTTAGCAATGTCTTCATAGTCGCATTGTATTACTTGATATTGAATAGTGTCTAGCCCATTCCAAATGAAATGATTAAGAGTTGGATCAAGTTGAACATTCTTAATACGTTGCTTCCTCATTCTTTTGATCTTTATTTTTTCAATAATGGTTTTGAAACTATTTGGCACTCCATTATTATCCTTCCTCATCTTTTATAAAATAAACAAATATATGTGTAAGTTATAAATTAAAAATAGTACACAGGTGAATAAAAATGAATGTATAAATCAAGATACCTTTTTAAATGCAAGATAAAAAGCTTTTAATGTTGATGTAGAACTTGAATCTCGATAGTTGTGTACAACATCATCCCAACTATCTTCATTCAACAATCTAACCATTTGTTATTGAATTTGCATATAAACTTTGTGACTGCATAGATAAAGTAGCAAAAAGTTAATATAATGATATGTATAACAAATACTACCAAGAACAACATGTTTTATTTAAAATATAATTATAATCTAGAAATAAATAAAAATAATTCAAAAAACTTTTGAAATTCTTCAGACATTTCCTCCAATGATAATTCCCCTGACCTCACACGAGATAATATTGTTTTGGCAATTTTATCATCTTTCACTCCTTGCATCACACTCCAAGGTGTGATACTCATATTGTCTGGAAGTTGCTTCATTTGAGGATCTAATTTACTGTTGCCACATATCAATGGATTGGACTTTTTGACCTTTTGGTTTTATTGGCAATGTCTTCCCACATGCTAAAAATCTCATCAATCAACTTCCAAACATCTCCAATTCCAAATAACAATTGGAAAATGTTATCAATACCTCTGAATAAATCAGTTTTTTTTTTGCCTTTTCCACCTTTTGAATTAGTTTTTTCTTCAATTTGATATCCTATTTCCATACAACATTCCTTTCGGAAATGTGCAGTAACATTTGTCCTATCCCCACCACATTTTTCTTCAAATTCACTATGAATAAATCTAACCCTTTCGATACAAGTCATAGATATCCTATATTCATTATCTGAATTATGATCCCATGCCACTAACTTTGCTTCTGTATCTGATAAACCAGTGTAAATGATACATTTCATTGTTTCAAAATGTGGGTTATTAGGATATTCATTCATAAATTGTCTTTGAGCTTCTACAGAATGGTTCCCCCCAAGCACATAATAATTGTATTCAAAACATTTTGACAAATCAAATGCTTCTTTGTTGGGAACTTGAAGTGGATCAACAAGAAGCACATAACTAACCACATGAGCATATGGATTGTACCTCATCAATGTCTTCAAGTTGTGAACATGCAAATGATGTGGCTTTCTAACTTGATATTGACATTGTCCTTCACCTGCTTTATAGGTTTTCTTGACATTAAGCTGAAATGTGCGACCACCATCAATTAAGTTTTTTTTTGTCAAATTCTCTCGAATGGAATTTTGTTTTGTTTTGATAATGCCATCATCTAAATCAACTTCTGGTGTAATGATTTCTCTGCTTTCTTTTGAAGTTTCACTAGGTTCTTGACTACTGGTAATGACTGCTTCAAAATTTTCAACTTTACTTTTCTTGGTCATAAAATTCCCAACAAATTTATTCTTGGGCATTGTTACTTTTGGTTTTTTATGGCTCTTATCAGTTCCAATGTCATCTACAGTAATGGCAACATATGCTTCACTGCCAATTTCAACTTCATTGTTCTCAAAAGTAACTTGTTTACCATTGCTAGATTTATCCACCAGAGGTCTTTTTTTTCTGTTTCTTTGGATGTAGTTTTGTAGCATCATTAATTACTAAATTTTTCTTATTTTCCATATCTTCTTCTGACACTGAGTAAAAACTGTTGACACCTTTCATGATATCATGCTCTATGAAATGAATGCCTCCCAACCTAATTGAACAACTTTCAACAAAATTCTGCCAAACAAAATATCATATGTCAATAAAAAACAAAGCTAAAAAATATAGTGAGACACTTTCAAGAACACAAATAGAAATATAAATAACAATAATTACGATGTTTTGTGTCATCTCATTTACGATTTGTTTACACAACTTTGTAAATACCTCTCTCGTGCCATACAATGAATATGATAGTCGGTATTTAATCTTTTCGTGCGACTTGGGAGATTTTGTAAGAATGTAAACAACTTTAGTGTCTGGTACCAAAAACATATCTATGACTCTTCCCATCACCTCAAAAAATCCATTATCATTTGGTATATCAATATATAGATATATATTCACATTTGTGCTTTCTCTTTCTTTCACATACCAGAGTCTTGATGGAAATTTCACCTCTTCTGAATTCTTCCAGTCTGAAAATATCTTCTTATCACTTGAAAGATTTGTAGTCATGAGCTCAAGTGGAGTTCATTCACCAATGTTTCTTGAAGATGCAACTTTAAGAGTCTTTGGTCCAGAAAGATTCACTGAAATTTTCTTTGATGCCATTTTCCTGAAAAATAGAAACACATAAATCAGTAAATAATAAAAACATATTAACTTAAATTGACAACGAAAATATATCATAAATTTTTTATTTGTATGATCAACAATCAGCCCAACCAACCCCACCTGCCCGCCCGCCCGATGCTCTCACCAGCCTCGCTGCCACAACTCTCTCAACCCCTGCCCTGTGACCTGAGCACCCTCACCTGCCCCACTGCCCAGGCGCCCTCACCCACTTGCCTAGCGCAACCCTCTCGACCCCTCCTCCCTAACCCTCCAAACACCCCCGCCCCCCCCGCGGCTCGGGGCGCTCTCACACACCACCCCGCCCGACGCCTCACCCACCCAGCGCCCTCACCCGCCCGGCCGGGTGAGCCGAGTGAGGGCGCCCTGGGCGGGCGGGTAAGTGAGGATGCCCTCACCCACCCAGTGGCCTCACCCACCTCACCCAACCGGGCGGGTGAGGCGGGTGGGGGGCGTTGGGCGGGAGAGGTCCCTGGCGGGTGGGCGGGTGGGCGGGTGAGGGCGACGGGCGGGCGAGGGCGTCGGGCGAGCGGGAAGGTGAGGGCGCCCTCACCCGCCTGCCCACCCAGCACCCTCACCCTCCCTGCGCCCTCACCCGCCTCACCCACATGGCAGGCGACACGGTGATTCTGGAATTACCCTACCGCCTGCCGCGCGGGGGCGCAGGACGCCCGAGTGGGGCTAGGTGAGGCAAGCACCACCCAGGTAGCCCGCACCACCACCCGGCAGGTGGCAAGGTTATTTCTCCCTCACCCGCCCACCCGCCCGGGGCCCCCTCCCGCTCGACGCCCTCATCTACCTCACCCGGTCGGGCGGGTGAGGTGGGTGAGGGCACCTGGGGAGCGGGCAGGTGAGGGAGCCCTCATCCGCACTCAGCGGACCCACATGCCTGGCGCCCTCACCCACCTCACCTGCCACGCCACCGGCGGCCCGCGCAACCGCGCCCGCAGCGCAGGCGATTCCAACTCGCCCTTACACCTGCCGAAGTTGGGTGTGGGTCGCCCCGAGTGGCCACCAGTCGACGGTTGACGGCGCCTCCCCACGACCGCAGCCGTGCCGGCGCACGATCCTCTGCGGCGACATGGTGGCAGGGCGATATGCGGAATCGCGGCGCGTATCGCTGTTGTGGCGGGGGCGAGGGCGCTCAGTGCGTCGGCCGTGCCTCGGTCGACAGCACCCAGGCGGCCCACGCCCCACGCAGCGGTGGCAAGGCGATTCCCGGAATTTTGCCTTGTCGCCTATCGGGCGGGGGCGCAGGCCGCCCGGGTGGCGGGGCTGAGGGATGGTTATGGAGGGTGCTCGGGAGGGGAGGCGAGGGGGTCAAGGCGTCAGCGGGCCGGTGGGCGGGTGAGGGCACCCAGGCCGGGTGGGCGGTGG
>APFE031022864.1:0-30291 GCA_000404065.3 Pinus taeda | reverse complement strand
GGCGGGGGTGTTTGGAGGGTTAGGGAGGAGGGGTCGAGAGGGTTGCGCTAGGCAAGTGGGTGAGGGCGCCTGGGCAGTGGGGCAGGTGAGGGTGCTCAGGTCACAGGGCAGGGGTTGAGAGAGTTGTGGCAGCGAGGCTGGTGAGAGCATCGGGCGGGCGGGCAGGTGGGGTTGGTTGGGCTGATTGTTGATCATACAAATAAAAAATTTATGATATATTTTCGTTGTCAATTTAAGTTAATATGTTTTTATTATTTACTGATTTATGTGTTTCTATTTTTCAGGAAAATGGCATCAAAGAAAATTTCAGTGAATCTTTCTGGACCAAAGACTCTTAAAGTTGCATCTTCAAGAAACATTGGTGAATGAACTCCACTTGAGCTCATGACTACAAATCTTTCAAGTGATAAGAAGATATTTTCAGACTGGAAGAATTCAGAAGAGGTGAAATTTCCATCAAGACTCTGGTATGTGAAAGAAAGAGAAAGCACAAATGTGAATATATATCTATATATTGATATACCAAATGATAATGGATTTTTTGAGGTGATGGGAAGAGTCATAGATATGTTTTTGGTACCAGACACTAAAGTTGTTTACATTCTTACAAAATCTCCCAAGTCGCACGAAAAGATTAAATACCGACTATCATATTCATTGTATGGCACGAGAGAGGTATTTACAAAGTTGTGTAAACAAATCGTAAATGAGATGACACAAAACATCGTAATTATTGTTATTTATATTTCTATTTGTGTTCTTGAAAGTGTCTCACTATATTTTTTAGCTTTGTTTTTTATTGACATATGATATTTTGTTTGGCAGAATTTTGTTGAAAGTTGTTCAATTAGGTTGGGAGGCATTCATTTCATAGAGCATGATATCATGAAAGGTGTCAACAGTTTTTACTCAGTGTCAGAAGAAGATATGGAAAATAAGAAAAATTTAGTAATTAATGATGCTACAAAACTACATCCAAAGAAACAGAAAAAAAAGACCTCTGGTGGATAAATCTAGCAATGGTAAACAAGTTACTTTTGAGAACAATGAAGTTGAAATTGGCAGTGAAGCATATGTTGCCATTACTGTAGATGACATTGGAACTGATAAGAGCCATAAAAAACCAAAAGTAACAATGCCCAAGAATAAATTTGTTGGGAATTTTATGACCAAGAAAAGTAAAGTTGAAAATTTTGAAGCAGTCATTACCAGTAGTCAAGAACCTAGTGAAACTTCAAAAGAAAGCAGAGAAATCATTACACCAGAAGTTGATTTAGATGATGGCATTATCAAAACAAAACAAAATTCCATTCGAGAGAATTTGACAAAAAAAAACTTAATTGATGGTGGTCGCACATTTCAGCTTAATGTCAAGAAAACCTATAAAGCAGGTGAAGGACAATGTCAATATCAAGTTAGAAAGCCACATCATTTGCATGTTCACAACTTGAAGACATTGATGAGGTACAATCCATATGCTCATGTGGTTAGTTATGTGCTTCTTGTTGATCCACTTCAAGTTCCCAACAAAGAAGCATTTGATTTGTCAAAATGTTTTGAATACAATTATTATGTGCTTGGGGGGAACCATTCTGTAGAAGCTCAAAGACAATTTATGAATGAATATCCTAATAACCCACATTTTGAAACAATGAAATGTATCATTTACACTGGTTTATCAGATACAGAAGCAAAGTTAGTGGCATGGGATCATAATTCAGATAATGAATATAGGATATCTATGACTTGTATCGAAAGGGTTAGATTTATTCATAGTGAATTTGAAGAAAAATGTGGTGGGGATAGGACAAATGTTACTGCACATTTCCGAAAGGAATGTTGTATGGAAATAGGATATCAAATTGAAGAAAAAACTAATTCAAAAGGTGGAAAAGGCAAAAAAAAAACTGATTTATTCAGAGGTATTGATAACATTTTCCAATTGTTATTTGGAATTGGAGATGTTTGGAAGTTGATTGATGAGATTTTTAGCATGTGGGAAGACATTGCCAATAAAACCAAAAGGTCAAAAAGTCCAATCCATTGATATGTGGCAACAGTAAATTAGATCCTCAAATGAAGCAACTTCCAGACAATATGAGTATCACACCTTGGAGTGTGATGCAAGGAGTGAAAGATGATAAAATTGCCAAAACAATATTATCTCGTGTGAGGTCAGGGGAATTATCATTGGAGGAAATGTCTGAAGAATTTCAAAAGTTTTTTGAATTATTTTTATTTATTTCTAGATTATAATTATATTTTAAATAAAACATGTTGTTCTTGGTAGTATTTGTTATACATATCATTATATTAACTTTTTGCTACTTTATCTATGCAGTCACAAAGTTTATATGCAAATTCAATAACAAATGGTTAGATTGTTGAATGAAGATAGTTGGGATGATGTTGTACACAACTATCGAGATTCAAGTTCTACATCAAACATTAAAAGCTTTTTATCTTGCATTTAAAAAAGGTATCTTGATTTATACATTCATTTTTATTCACCTGTGTACTATTTTTAATTTATAACTTACACATATATTTGTTTATTTTATAAAAGATGAGGAAGGATAATAATGGAGTGCCAAATAGTTTCAAAACCATTATTGAAAAAATAAAGATCAAAAGAATGAGGAAGCAACGTATTAAGAATGTTCAACTTGATCCAACTCTTAATCATTTCATTTGGAATGGGCTAGACACTATTCAATATCAAGTAATACAATGCGACTATGAAGACATTGCTAAACTCATACCTAAAAGGGATTATGCCTTAGCCAATGCAAATATTCCTCATGGTTTCAATATTCCAAACATTGACTATGATAGTGACCCTTATACTTGTCAAGCTCTTAGTAAAGTGGTTGCGGGATTTGTAGAAGTCACGTCATCACCATTATGGAGATTTGTCACATTTCATTCAGACACACAATTGGCAATGATATTGTCAAGCTTCAAGGGGAAAACAAATTCAATGATGCAGCTTACATGGTAAGACATTTAAAATGTATATTTGATTAATGTTGAAAAATTTATTTATGTACAAGTTAATTGAATTTTTACTATTTCATGTTGCAGGAAAAAGTGAAATCTTCTTAACAATGAAGATCAACAATTTATAAATGATTGTGAGTTCATTCATATTGATAGTTGGGAAAAAGATGATAGCCATATGTCTATGATTTTTAATCGGGTAGATGAAAAGAATCGTAGCCAAATACTGACTTATGATGCTATTGTGAGAAAACTAGCATATGAAGACAAAGAAGCAAAAGGAGAGATAGTTAACATTTATCAAAACCACAATTATTGATTAACTATCTTATAGACATTTGTTCAGATGAACGAGATTGGGTTCTACATTTATTTTCTGGCTCAGGTAAGTTTTATTATATGAATTGAATTTCAATATGTTGTTTTTTAATTAATATGTCATTGTAATAATTTAGTTCATTATTTATTTTGTTCTTGATAAATAGGTACAACACTAGCATGTTGCCTTCAAAAAGGAAGAAATTGCATTGCAATTGAAAAGATCCAGTACAGTGCAATTTCATTCAGCAAAGAATTAATGCTCTTCAATTTCTTCCAGATGCAATGCAAGAAATTGGGTTGAAGAAAGGGGACTTTAGTGAATCACATGTGGTAAAAAAGGAAAAGGAACCCCAACCACCATTACATGGAATGTTTGGAAAAACATACAGTGGGAGATTCGCAGACATCAAAGACCCATTAGAAGAGGAAAATGAGCAAAAGGAAACATAAAATATTGTGGGAGAAGACAATGATGAAACTCTAGAGGATGAAGAGTTTGGGTTACGTGACATTGTTGATAAATTTAAGTTATGCTTGTAAATCAAGTTTTGCAATGTTTTGACTTTAACATTTTATGAGAAGAATAAACACTCAATTAGGGTTGTTATACGTTCAATATTTGTAATATGTGATTTTCACATTCATTTTTAAGTTAATCATTATATTTTGAAAAAAAAAAGTGATTATTATTATTTTTTTGACATGAAATTCATAAAAAAAGCTATTATTTAACCATTTTTAGTTAAAATTATCATATAGAAATTTTGATTTTGTCATGTCAATTGTAGCAAAAAATTATCAAAACGTGTAGTCTTTTAGTTATATTTATGTTAAAAATGGTTATTTTTATGTCCATTGTTAAAAAATATTATTTTTTAGAAACAATTATTTCATGTGGATTTAAAAATTAATTAAGGATGTATACATATGTAGAATATCAAAAATTCTAAATATCGACCTCTTAATTTAAAAAAGCAAAACAATAAAAACCTCACTAAAAAAAAAGTTAAAATAAAAATAAAAAACAAGAAAATGTGAAGAAAATGACCACTTAAAAAATGATCAAATTTACAAAATAATTATTTACATTTTATACATTAGAAAATTTAAAGCCAAAAAATAGGTCTTTTAAAAAAAGGGGGTGATGCAGAATACTCACTTTTTAAAATCAGCATGAAAAACACTACCACTATAAAAAGATTCTAAAACGTAATGTACATAAAAAAATTAAAGTGCCAAAAACTATGCTCTAAAAAAAACATGTTCGTTCTGCATCACCCCTTTTCAAAATCAGGTCACTTTTTTGCTATCTCTACAAAATCGGTAACAATATGAGTTCCCGTTTCAAATTTTACATTGATTTTTACAAAAAAAATGGACGAAAGTTTTGGGTGATTGGATTACTTTCAATGTTCATCATCATACTTGGTTTTCTAATTTAAATCTCGCAGGTAAGAAATCTAGGAAAATCTTCTTATGCATGAAATTCAAAAACTTGAACCCTTGCCGGATGAAAAAAAAAATACCCCATGCCATCCTCTAAACTGATGCCACGTGGAATACCTAAAAAAATGGTGTTGTCTTCACTTGAAGGTCTTTTGGAATGCCACCAGGTTCTAGTAGCAGAACCTAGTTGACTTGCACTCGTCTATGATAAGTTTGTCCCACACATGTATCATTTCCAATCACTTGACGGGAGGATTGACAACCTTCCTTTCAACGACCAATACCTCAAGCATTATTTTTTGTAGGTCGGGACACGCTTGTGCCTTGTAGATAGTTTTCTTGTTGCATGTTGTATTCATCTTGTTTGTTTTTCTTATAATCTTTGTATTTGCTTTATTGGATTCTACTTACTATTTTTGCACACACTTGTTTTGCTTGTCTCATATATTACTATTTTTTGTTTCTATAAATAAGTGTTTCCAACTACTATGTTCTAGCTTTCGAATAGAGTATGTGGCTGAAATTTGAAGAAACTCGTGACACTACAGCACTTCACCAGTATTGTGTCCACCTTCTCTGTGCTTGGTTTTAAATTTCAATTGATGAAGTCCTCACGGGAAATATGAACTGTCTGCAAGGGAATTTTTGGTCCGACCATGAACCTATGTCCACAGTAGGAAGCCCATGCCTGTACTCAACCTTCTTCTCTATGTGTTCAAGCTCATCAAACTAGTAGAAATAGAGAAGGGAAAAATCTAAACAAGAAAACTTATCTAAGAGGTCTTACATGCTTCTCTAAAGGAACAACCTCTTCTGCTCTCAATAAGTTAGGATCCCTCTTCTGCCCCAAAAAATAATAAGTACCTATGCACATTCCTCTTGAAAACTACACATTCGAAAGAAGAGAAAGGATTCTCGTGTAGAGTGGTGAAGTATGCAACTCCACTAGGGTACTAACGAGGCTCACTAGTAGTGGAGCAATGCATGTGTTCCTGTGTGACTCTGTTGGGTATTGTTCAGGCATACTGGCAGTAGAGAAACACCAGAGATGAAATCTTATACTCTAAAAATATTCAACTCGTTAGCTAAAATACCCTTCCCGGATTCGAAACACTGAGATCTAAGCTGAATTTTTTATTGTGTTTGACTAAGTTGGAAAAGGGTGAACCATGTATTGCCATTGGGTAAGTGGGGAAACTAAAGTAACCCACTCAATGATTCACTACTCCCTAAAATACCGATGCCTTGTGCTAGCAATGAATGAAAACAAAGAAGTTCAAGTTCTACTTGTGTGTCACCAAGTGTTGAAGTGACTACAACCACCCTCCAAAATTTTGGCCTGCACCAAATTCAAAGCCTCCCTTGAGAGTTTCACTTGATGATTCCACACACACGAGTTCACTCTCTGAGCTTGTGTGAGTCTTTACATCCTCCTTGCTTTCTCTTTTCATTCAAGTTCCTGTATGCCGATCTCTAAGTAATGCTTGTGATCATGTTATAGTTATGCTCGAAGTCTTCGCTTCGTATGTGCTTCTTGTCTTTGCTGTGAAAGCATCTTTTGCACTCACACACGGAGTCAAATTTGTTGTCATGCAATCATTGTCTCAACCAATGAGTGGTCAATCACGAGTGTCACACTTGTCACCTACACCGTCAGTCATGTTATCACTGACAAAATTTCGATGCTAAATGTCTGCAAATAAGCATATGAAATCTTCTAGCAGTTTCGCAGCGCAAAATGTTTAAGTGATTTTAGTAGCGCATAATTCATAATTTGCACTGGCTGCGCTACGAAATTGGGGATTTGTCTGAAACCATTGCTCACTCATATCACTTTTGTCTCCTATGAGTTCTGTGGGAATATGATATATGCATAGAAAAGCCTGTTTCGGCAAATTGATGGTGAAGTGTGTAATTCATCTGAGTTATGGCTACAGGCTTGCTTGCCTTCTAGTGAGAGTTTAAAGCTTGCTAACCAGGATAAAAATCCTCAATCAGTTCCACTGTCAATGACAGTTGAGGTTAATAGAAAGGTGGTTTTTGAAAGAAGGACTTCCACTAACATATAGGGAACAGATTGTACAATTTATTTTGCAAGATACAGGGAAGGCAAATGTTCCATTGGACAATTCATTTGTTGATCCTTATACTGGTGCAAATCTTATATGCCTGGACAACCATCTTCATTTATGTAAGATCCCCCTGAAAAGTATAACTTCAAGCATATTTCAAAAGAGGGGAATGCTTTATTTCGACACAGCACAGTTTGATGGTGTTCTTCGAAAGATTTCAGAATTCAATAATGCAATGACATCAGATGAGGGACAGCGACCGCTTTCACTAAATGATGCAGAATCAATGTGACTTAATGCCATTGTGGCAATATTAAAGGACACTTCTCATTATCACACTAATGCTTTTGCTGACACTAATATGAGTGTGGTGAGGACAGATCGATCCTTGCCTTACTATGCTGGGGATGACAACCCAAATCTGGATCGATTTAGGGACACATTGTTGACCTACTCCTTTTATAATTTTGATCTTGGATACTACGAGGGTATGAGTGATCTACTCTCTCCTATACTCTTTGTTATGGAGAATGAATCAGAGGCTTTCTGGTGTTTTGTTGCTTTAATGGAGCGCTTAGGCCCAAATTTTGACCGGGATCAAAATGTAATGCATTCACAGCTTTTGGCTCTTTCAAAGCTAGTAGAGATATTGGACAGCCCTTTACATAACTACTTTAAGCAGGCTGATTGCCTCAACTATTTCTATTGCTTCTGATCGATTCTTATACAGTTTAAAAGAGAATTTGAGTATGATAAGGTGATGCGACTATGGGAGGTTTTATGGACACACTACTTATCAGAGCACTTCCATCTTTACATGTGTGTTGCACTTCTTAAGCGCCATCGGAAAAAATAATAGAGGAGCAAATGGACTTCGACACTCTATTAAAGTTCATTAATGAACTCAGTTGTCATATTGATCTCGAAGCAACATTGCGAGATACAGAGGCACTTTGTGTCTGTGCTGGTGATGCGGGCTCTGCATGTATACCCCAAGGAACACCACCTTCTTTTCCTATTAACAGTGATGCATATTAAAAATTTATGCACAGTACCTTTTTTTTTTTTCCAAGTAATTATACCACTTGTGATTCTGGGCAATTATTTACATTGGGAGATACATCTACTATCAAGGAACCGCCCTTAACCTTTTGCGGATTTAGCACTCGACCGTGTTTGTATTATAATCAAGGTGCCTACTTCATGGCCCGTTCAAATGTTATTTCCAGTGTTTGACATTATAAAAATGATGATTTATCATTCGCATGGAGCAGCTGCACTTGGCAAAAGTATGGGGAACTAACCACTCCGTTATCATGAGAGACCGTCTCTCGGGCCAGCCTCGGGGATTTGGGTTTGTGACTTATGCTGCCACGTCTGTCGTGGATAAGGTTGAAGTTGACTTGGAACTTTTATCCCATGCAAATGTACGTCGGCGGTTTGAAACAAAGAAAAAATAAGCAAGCAAATAGGAAAAGACAATAGCGGCACATGCAAAGGCTTTTAAAGACTGCAGAGAAAAAGACGCATTCGTTTCTTTAGAAATGTGCTAGGGTATAGTTTTGAAAAGACCCCAGACGTGGTAAATGACACAACAACCCCAAATCCAATAGAAAATCCACAAAGACAAGCTTTTCATCTTCAGATTTTATCAGTAAATAAGGAGGCCGAATTGTTTGTTCACTCAGGCTCAAAAAGGCCGAATTCCAAGCCTGTCGCAGAGGTCAAAGTTAGCCAAACTAAGGGAGGCTGACTTGATTGTTACTTCAGATTTAAGAGGGCAGAGTGGCACTCCTATATCTGAGGTCGAAGTGATTCCAAGTAGCTGAGGCTGAGTTATACCAGAGTGATTGTGCCAATTTTAGAGAGGCTGGGCTGGGTCTTGCCTTGAAGACATTCGCTCGGCTTATCAATCCCAATCAGTTCCAGAATTCTTGCACAAGTGACAAGCCTGAATTCTTCAGAAATACATTGCCCTTTGAAGCTTATTCATTGCTAATTGAAAGAGGGTCGAATTCTGAGGAGGACGAGATTGGCAATTCCAGGGGTTTGGCACATTTTTCTCCTTACAAACAGAGGGCCAATTTCAGTTGTATCCATAGATTGAGTTCCTTGGAGATTGGTCCATATATGGGCTGTGAGTTTCCAATTGTCTCCATCTTCAAACAGTGGATCAAAGTCACCAATTTTGGAGCAGATTCCTGAGGACGAATATTTGTTGCATTGGCTGAAACTTGTTTCTTGGCATAGCAATCTTTTCCTGAAGTAGAATGAAGGGCTGTATTCTATCCCATCATCTCTCATTGCCATTGAAAATAAGCTCATGCAAGTTTCAGTCTGAGGGTTTCAAGTGAGATCCTCACACTAGTTTCGGTGGATCTCATTGCCACCCTAGCTAGTCTCTTCCCAATTTCGGTGGACAACATTAGCACCCTAGTTGGGTCATTTTCTAGAATTCATTAAGAAGATCTAATCGAGTTGGTTGCAGGTATTCCTCAACTCATTTTGGTCTTTGCAGGATAGTGTGGATCATATTATTTTCAAGGGAGCTTGAAGTTTATCCTGTGAGAAGGCCGAGGCTCCAATCTCAAGCCAAAAAGGTGGTTTTGCTGTAAATTTTCTTGAAGAGGCCAATGAGCTTGCTCAGATTACGGGCATATGCTGTTCAAATAAAAAGGCGGCTGCATTTACTTCAAACTGAAAACAGAGTGTTGAAGAAAACAGTGGAGGACATGAGATCTGAACTCTAATATAAAGGGATTGGAAATTCGACTGATAATTTGTCTAACTTGGAGGCCAGCCAATGGCAGAGTCCCCTTGAAGAATTTCCTAGGAAGAAGGGGTGAGTTGGCTTCTCGGGCTCCTTTAGTTGTGTCAACTTTGCAAGCTATTAGCGGATTGAAGGATGCTGCATTTGGCAATTGTTTGTCTCGATTTTTCCCACTATTAGCAAGTCTAGTTAGCTGTGAGCATGTTCAGGAGAAGCACAATTGGCACTAAGTAACATATTCAGTTCCTGGATTGGTCCAGTTTTACTCCAGGCTTGATCTACAGTTATAGTTTTGTCAGATAAGCATTGTCACAAACAACAGTGACAGCTACTGCTTAATGACACTGGAAATTTCAGTTGGCAGAGGCAGATTTTATGGTTTAATTGATTCCATCGATTTTTTATATACAAGATATTTTCCAACAGTGGAATTAACTAAGGTTAAAGGCGTCTCAGTTCTTGTGCACAGGTATAATTCTTAGCAGGTAAACGCACATTGCAAACACAACAAGACAAGTGTGATGCAGGTGTAGATTCATTTTTTGTGACACTGGATAGGTATGATCATACTAAGACCATGGGCTAAAAACTAAACTGTTTTAAATGAAACAGCAGTTTCGTAGCGCGCTACGAAACTGCTGTAGATGATGTTTTAAAAAAAAAAAGAAAACACAGACAGACAGTTGATTTCATGAGCGGGAGTTTTTGAAAGGGTACACATGTCCATCAATCTAGCCTACACCACATCAGCAACATGGCAGCGGTACATACATTGGGTCGTTAAAGATTTCAAACATGCTGATGTATATTCGAGCAGATTGAGGAAGGCAGGGACCGTGAAAACAGGATACACATCTTCACCAACTAATGAGTCATCTGCACAGCTAGAATCCAAGGCAGCTCGTTCAGTGAATGCCTCTCCAATATATTTCGGCCACTACAGAAATGGTACAGGTGTCAAAGCTCAAGAAAGCATCATGCACACGAGGAGATAGAATTAGAGTTTAAATAGGATTAGGACTCTATGTAGTTACAGCGCAATACCTTTGTATTTAATAAGTTAGTTTAGATATAGATAAGGCAATTAACGATAGATTTTCGAGTTCCCCTCATGCTGGAGGAGGAACTCAAGGTAGTTTAGTTTTGTTTTCCTATATATAGGAGAAAACTCTGATGTAAAATGGGTTGGAGATTTTTATAAAAAACAAAGTTTCATATTGGCTTATGTAAAGTACTTTGACAGTAATAAAAAGGATACTTTTTCTTCCCAAGATTCATCTTGTGTTTCAAATGCTCAGAGTATATGTCTTTGGTTTTATTCATCTTGTTTTACAGTTCACTGAATATGCAATCACTCTGAATTCACATAAGTGCTCAGACTTCCTGTGTATGTTTTTTTGAGTTGAGGTTCTTCTTGGTAAATGTTTTGAGCATTGAGACATTATATGCCTTGGTTTCCATGATTGAGTAGCTACTTGTTTACTGCAGAAATGTATGACTCCATGAGCCCAATAGGAGAAGCCTTATTTTTGTTGTTCCAACCAGCATAAATTTCATATACTGTTTAAAGAGTTAGCCATCTTTCTTGCCCTTAATGCATATCAAAAATCTGTGAGAGAGCCCTCTCTGACTAAGGAGGCTAAACCTTAGTCTAAAGCCTGGTCTGAAACAGTTTCATGAGATCTTATTAAGTAGCAGCCCTTAGTACTGATTTTGTGATAACAAGTCAGTCATGTTGAACATGTGTATTTGGATGGTTTGGGTCGTTTTGTAGTTGAGTCATGTGAGAGTGTGTTCGTATGACCAACTATGCATATTTCGATCATTCACACACTTGGTCGCTTTTGCTTAAGTTCTAACAACTAGACTCCCCTCAAATAGCCAGACCATCACCCCACTTTGGATTCAATAGATTATCAACCAGAATAGTGCAGAAGCACAAAGCTAGCCTTTCTAAGCTGCACTACCCATAAGTAAGAAAATCAACTTCCATGATAACCACCTAGATAGTTGGACCCAACAGTCACCCCGAGACTAACTCCCTTCAAAACGTGCGTAGAGTCAACTAACCTCACTCGCTCAACTGAATGAGGAAATTGCACAGACAGGTCAGACATACACCGAATGCCCATCCCTATCTGCTTCAAAAAATTGTGCAATTTTCCTAGTGGGTCATCTAAACAATCAACCGGCTTCTCATCCAAGAAATTGTGCAGTTTTCATGAGCAAGAATTGTGTTGTCTAGCAGTCTACTCAAATAAGAAATTGTGCAGTTTTCATGAGCAAGAATTGTGTTGTCTAGCAGTCTACTCAAATAAGAAATTGCGCATAGATGATCAGCAAGCCAACTTCGCAGCTTTAGTGCAATTTCGCTGTCGGCAGCTCCTAGCAGTAGACTGCTAGTTCCCTCTAGGAATTTTACAGTTTCTACTGCTCCTGACTGAGTAGCCAAATTCCATTTCCCTCTCAGAATTGCACACTCTTTCCTACTAGTGACCTAGTAGCCAACTGCTAGTTCCCTCTCGGAATTGCATAGTTTTCACAGCTAGTCTCCTAGGAAGTTCCTCCGAAAAGATGCACAGTCTCTTCATGTTGGCCCTTCATGTAGCCTAGCCCATTCCTCTGGAAAATTATGCAAATCTGGCTATCTAGGCCCTATTGGGTGCTAAAAGGTGTCTTTTAAAACTCCTAATTACCTCACATTAATCATCAACCTAGGTAAGTCTTTTTGTTTCAAGAGTGTACACAATATGTGCGCACAATAATCCCAAGAGTAATGTTTCTTAAAAGGAAGTATAGAAATTTCATACAAGAATAAACGGATGCATCTAATAAACTCAAATTGCAATTATTAAAGGAAATATGACATCTAAGCTTCAAAACTCAATCCTCTACTGGAATCGTAATTAAATCTCACACAAGCAATTCAATTAACAATAGCATCAGTTGATAGAACAGTAGCAATAACTCATGTCTTCTTAGCTAATTCAATATAAACCATACTCAATCTCTACGAAGAAATCAAAATGGAAATGATATCAATCTGAGAGTTCAATATCGATAACCAAACTCTTACAGCTAATTAAATCAGTACGATTCGCTATCTAAATAATTTAATCTGGAATAAGCGCAAATCGAATCAAATGACAACGTTGTAAATCATATAAAGCAAAGATATTCCTTTAATACAGGAAAAAAGTAAAAAGCGCACAAGATGGGAAAATTAACAAATTAATCAAACTTGCAGAAATAAAAAAGATATAATACAGAGAAGCAACTTAATCCACCAGAGGTTAGGCCCTTAGCCGCCAGAGAACGTTGCTAAGCTACTTCAAATAAGGTGAAAGAACAACAACCTCAAATTATATATTAATCATTGAACATGAGTGAAATCACAGTATGATCACGTCTTCTTAACTATAAAAGTCTGTAAATTAAAATTACAGTTTGAAATAACAAGTATTGATCCCTCTCTTTGATCTTTGTTCTCATTTAAAGACAGAGAGAGCGGAAAGAAGTTTCAACGGATATGATTACAAAATGATTCCCATAAAAAATTGGATTGTTCACAACAATTTTATTGACAAGATCATATCTGAAATGTCTTTTCATCAACATTCAATAGGAACAGGTCAAATTTGGTATTGCAACTGAGATAATTTGGAAACTCCTTGCAACAACAAATATGAGAGAAACCTCTTAATAGAGCCTTCCCTTTCTCTTAATACAGACTGAATTTGGGAAAACTACTCATCACAAAACTAGCTCAGTCCGTTCTAAACAAAACCCATGTTTCAAATTTTCTAGATTCTTCTCCATTTGCCCGAAACATCCAAATAAAAACTCACTTCTTATTCCAACGAATTTCTGAGTTGCAATATTTAATGATGAGTTGGAGATCAAATCTGCAATCTGGAAAATATCTTGGAAGCTAAAATGGTGAGTGATGTTAAAAAAAGTTTATTAATAAACCATCATTGGTAAAATCATGCATCATAATCATCAATTTATTCAGAATAAAGGAGAAGAAATAATATTTATCCATAAGAGCATAAATAATTATAAAATGGAAAATCATGATAAATGGCGTGATAAAGAATGGTAGAAATGGATGAAATAAGCTTTAAAGAGTAATAATAATAATGACAAACTAGTGGCCCAACATACCCCCAAACTGAATATATTGCATGTTCTCATGCAACCCAAAGACTCTGTGTTAACCAAGTAATAATACAAAAATTGTTCATTTCAACTCATGAAATGGATGAAACAAATGAATTCTTCCTCAAATAATGAATATTCAATTTTAAAAATGTTGATGAAGGCGTAACAATTTTTACGTTGACGTTCAACTATATGTATATGAAGTTGTATCTGATATAGGCAACAAAAAATTCCATTAACCATTTTCTCAAAAATTACAAACCAGATTTTGCTAAAATTTTTCAAGTATATTTCTACTATATTAATGCGTCTATGATCCAAAAATTAGATCATTTTGATGCATGGATCATGAGATATAAACAAAATGGTTGTAAGTGACAATGCATGATTTCTAAAATTTGACAAACTAATTTAAGTTGAAATTTTCTAGGTTTGTGTATTTAATGACACCTCTTTGTTTTCTAGAAATCACAAGAATTCAGTTCATAGTTTTAAAGATATATGCAAATCAATTTCTTAACTATATAAAAATGAAATTGTATGCCTTAAATGAGAAAGAAAGTTGACAACATCCATCATGTGTATCAATTCTACCCCCAAACTGAAGAATTAGCAAGCCCTCATGCAATGCTTGAAAATGAATAGAGGTGGTTGTTACAATCTGTTGAAATCTATGCTATAAGAATATTAATGGATGATAAATGATATTAATGGCATGGTCATAAGAAATAAATGAATGAAAGTAACACTCCCCCAAACTAAAATATTATATTTCTCTGAAAAGGGGAAGTGGTAAAGATGTGGAATGAATGATGATAAATAATGCTCAATGGATTTTCATAAAATTCTCCTAAATTTGTAATAAATCAGGAAATTATGTTATTTCACCTCAAGTTTTACCTCTAGAAAGAAAAATCGGGAATGCCATGTATGGACTGGCATTTGTTGAAGCTGATGCAAGCTGAGTGGATACTAAAAGTGATGCAAACAGTGGAATCCAAGTAAGCACATCATGTCTTGAATAGTTGTTCGCGTTCACGATTTCTCGAGCCTATTTTATTAGTTGCAATAGTGTGGTCATGCTGCGAATAGAATTCTGCCCATACTTGTTGTTTTCCTGTAAACAATTCACTATTCGGCATGCAATTTTCTTGAGTCTAGTGTGTTAGTTTTGAATAACAACAGATAATTTGCATGTAAGAATTTCAATCAGAAAAACTTTTGTATAAATGAAATAATAATATTTTGTCAAATCATCAAGTTATGGCAGAGTTCAGTAATTATATCGCATGCTATCACATAATGCATACATTCCCCCCTCCAATTGGAAAAGGGATTCCATGAACATAAAGCATATGAAAGGTGTTGTGCTGATGGAAAGGCAAGGGAATGAACAATACACCAATAAATGAAGCAGAGTACACATATCAATGATAGGATAGCGAGAGGTATGGTTATAATGAGAGTAGAGTGTGTAAACATAGTTATGAATAAGATATAGGACACTTTGGGTTGATGATAAGTTATGCGAAAAAAAATGACAAAAATATGGCAAAAATATGCTTTGCTGACGATATTTTAGCTGAAAATGATGTGATTGGTCGAAAAAAATTCTCATGCATAAAGGTTAAAAACAGGGAAAAATTAAGGAAATAATATCTCCAAAAAATGAGAGAATAAGAAAAGGGTGTTATAGTAATAATTGATGATAAGATATAACTTCCATACCATAAGCAGAGCCTCTGCTACTAGCAGGCGTCCATAGCCTCAACAGGATCACTTTTTAACTCGTATGAGTTAGGATCCTCAATTTATAAATGGAGATTTCCACTGATGTTATACAGAAAAGATAAGTGTACTAGCATGGTAACGAGATAACCATATTGCCATTCACTAGGATGTAGCAAAAGTGATCAGGTTGGCTCGTGATGAGACCTCCTGTTCCAAGGATATTTTTGCTATCTAATGGATCATAACCCTGGAGTGCTGGCCATAGTGAGAATGTCAGTTCGCTACATCCTTATGAACATGGTAGGCTTGCTCTTAATGAGACACCATATCCTCTATCTGCAGGGAAAATTTTGCTGTTATTACATATTTTTATGATAAATAGAGAGAGGCTCAGTACTCCTTAAGAGTAGGGATGGTGGAATAAGTTGAACATGTCAATAGAAAAAAATATACCCATAATCTCATTTATTATAAATAAAGAAGATTATAACCAGGAAGGGTGGAACCAGCATCGTATTAATATGATCAATCAGTATCATGTACAATAGAAAACAATGCAGTAAAATAGCATATAAATAATTATGTCCCTTTTAAAAAGAATCTACATTAAGGAGTTGTCTTGTTAAAGATCATAATGTGAACGATATTAACTTGCTTCAATAGAATCCATAATTCTTGTCCTCATAAAAGTAGTGTACTTCATGTCATGAGAGAGAATCAGTAAAATGTGGTTAAGATGAACTAGGAATAATCCCACAAGAGAAAGGCGAGGTTGTTCTTGAAATTACTCCCAAAGTGTTGTTCCCATGAAGGAACAGCAAAAACACTCAAAAAATGGTTGTTCCCTTTGGGGAACAACAAAAACACTCAAAAAAGTGTTGTTCCTTGTAGGGAACATCAAAGAAAATGCACGCCAAAAAGTATAGTTCCCTATAGGGAACAACAAAAAATACACACGAAAATGTGTTATTCCGTATAGGGAACACCAAAAAATGCACGCGAAAAAGAGTTGTTCCCTATAGGGAACAGAAAAGAAAATGTACACGAAAAAGTGTTGTTCCTTGTAGGGAACAACAAAAAAATGCACGCGAAAAGGTGTTGTTCCCTATAGGGAACAACAAAAAATACACAATTTTTTTTTATTCCATATAGGGAACAACAAAAAAATACACGCAAAAAAAGTGTTGTTCCTTATACGGGACAACAGTGGTTCCTTATAGGGAACAACATTTGTTCCCTATAGGGAACAACAAAAAATACACACAAAAAAGTGTTGTTCCTTATCAGGAACAACAGTTGTTTCCTATGGGGAACAACAGTTGCTTCCTATGGGGAACAACAAAAAATGCACACAAAAAAGTGTTTTTCCTTATAGGGAATAGGAATTTCTCCCTATAGGGAATAACAAAAATTACACATAAAAAAGATGTTGTTCCTTATAGGGAATAGCAGCTAGTCCCTATAAAGAACAACAGTTGTTCCTTATTAGGAACAACAAAAGAAAAATTGCAGGCAAAAAAAGTTTTGTTCCTTATAGGGAACAACAAAAAATATATGTAAAAAAAGTTTTGTTCCTTATAGGGAACAACCTATAGGGAACAACAAAAAATACACATAAAAAAATGTTGTTCCTTATAGAGAATAGCAGCTATTCCCTATAAAAAACAATAGTTGTTCCCTATTAAGAACAAAAAAAAAATTACAAATAAAAAAAGTGTTGTTCCTTATAAGGAACAACAAAAAATACATGCAAAAAAAGTTTTGTTCCTTATAGGGAACAACAGTTGTTCCTTATAAGGAATAACAAAGAAAAATAGGAAAAAAAATGACAAACAATCATCTCTACTACTCTAAGCAAATACAATCGAATAGAAAAGAAAAGGAAAAATAGTTGTATGTAGAAGTTTCAAAAGAAATTCTTTACGGGACTAGTGCTGCCGAAGAGTGAACTTCTGCAACAAGAATTTGCATGGTGGAGTCCTCATCGTTCAATCACCAACAGGGAAAAAACTATAATTTGAAGTAAGCAACAACTGAAACAAAAAAACATAAGACAAATCGGAAAAGAAACAACACTTTATTTAAAAACAATATGTAAATAAATTAATTAAGTTACAACATCTATGATATTATTTCCTAATGGAATATCAATCTCTCAATGGAAAAGAAATGATCTCTTGGAAAAATGTTTTGGCAATAGTAGCATGAATATTTGAATGGAAATCAATTCTTCATTTCTTCTGTATGAATCTGTTAGGTAATGAATTGTATCAAATTCCATTGTTTCATTAAAATTTCTTTCAAGAATCACTCTTCCATAAATTGACCTTCTTTGTTTTCCCAAGACATGCAAAAAACAAGTGTCTACCTGCAATAAGACATTAAATCATGGAGAAAGAGAGGTGATCACGCTCCCCTAATCCAAGAATTATGCAACAAATTAAGAACTTACTCTGTAAAACAAATCCATGGAAAAAATAACAAAGTAAAATTTACTATTGTCCCCTATAAGGAACAATACAGTCAGGCCTTAGGATAAAAACAGGTTTTCAAAATATAGTCATTTAGGCCTCCAAAACCTGACTGTCCCAACTTTGTTCTTGAGCTCCCTACAAGACATCCTGTCAATGTTTCGGTTATAACTTTTTTGTTTCAAATAGAAATTTAGTAATTCAAATTGGGTTAGAAAGTAGATATCAATTGCTACTTTGGATAAAAACAAGTTTTTAAAGTATAGTCATTTAAGTCACCAAAAACTAATTGTCCTAACTCTGTTCCTAAGCTGCTTACTTGACACCCTATCAATGTTTTGGTTATAACATTTTCGTTTCAAATCCAAATTAAGTGATTCAAATTGGGTTGGAAAGTAGACATCAAGGGATACTTAGAAAATAAACAATTTTTACAAATGTTTCCTTTTGGTCCTTCAAAACATGACCGTCCCGATTGTGTTTTCAGAAAAAATCATGAAGCCCACAAGCCAAAAAATATGATATTCAAGCATTTTTTTCAAATCGGTGATGAAAATGAATATGAGTGTTTGTATAAATTTTATTTCCATTATAATTCATATACATACATAAATTAATTAAAACATTTATCGCCGATATTGATTTCTATAGCATGTTGCAACAAAAACAAATATTTTTGCATAAAAACAAAATGTATTTATGTATGTCCTTATTTATTTATTTTATTTTTTTACACTAACCTATTCTGATTTGAAAAATGAATATGATTACATAGAAGAGTACTTCCAGTGGAGCCATTTTCAAAATAAGGCTTCAAGTATGCACATACCCAAATTTGAAAAATGCATGTTAATAAATGTTAGGGTATGAGGAGCCAACTTCCCTTGAAAAGATGGTATAAAAATTGTTGAAGTACGGAGTGATGCTACAAAAAATGATGGAGTGAAACAAATCTTCAATATATCCTTTACTTTCTTGATTTCTCATAGCCATCATATCATGAAGTTCTTGAGCTTTTGAAATGACTTGTTGATGCAGACTAGAAGAAACCTTATTTTCTTCCATAACTTCTACAGTTTTTGAATTTGAAACATTCTGAATCTCATTTTAATTTTTCTCCAATGGTGCATGTGAGATAGAATGGGTGGGGAAGGTGAGTAAATTTTTCATTTCAACACTGTAACCATGTTGTACTAGCTTATTATGGTGAGGGCGTGGAATGAGTTGAGCAGGAAATTGTGTACGGAATGTAGCATTTTGATTATGTGCTTGATTGGGTTGAGTGGATGATTTTGATAGGCAAAAAATATGTTGTGAAAGAGCTACTGGAGAATATGGAGGATGTGTTTGTGTTACAAGATGAGGGAGAGTAGTCATGCAATCATAAAATGAACCATGCCAAACTTGTAGACAATATTTGTGGGGGTTATATTGAGATTGACATGGCTGGCCTAACACATGAGTTCCACAATGGATTATGCAAGTAAGAAGATGGAGAGGAAATGTTTTGAACCATACCTATAGGCCATTCTTCTCATGGTCTTGACCTTGTTGCAGCTTTCTCATCTCTTTGGTTTGCTACTTCCATCCTAGATAAGGGAGAACAACTATCTATGGAATGCTCCTTTCGGTAATAAGGGAAAAACACTTCTTCAATTTATTGATTTTTCTGAACATGCAAAACATCCAATTTTTAATTTAGAGAGCTAATAAAATCAACTTTAAAATTTTCAAATAAAACATTGATTTCAGCTCTTATGTCTCCTGTTCTTGTAGCAGATTTGGAAAAGAAAGAAGAAAATTCTCTATAATTTTTACCAGCCTTGGAGATTCCTCTTGAATACCTTATGCACAATTCGCAAACATCACCTTTTCCTATCAGATTTAAGAGTTCTAAAAATTCATCTTCGATTCCTTTAAGTAGGAGTGTTTTTAGGATCTCTTTTTCCAAATACTTATGCTTTGATTTTTGAGGGTTGTATCGAAATCTCTCCACATAGACTTCCATGCTTTCATTTTCCCCTTGTATCATATCGATAATATCTTCATTGGACTTGCAGTAGTCTTGGTACTTCTTCAAGAATATTTTCTTCATGGCCTTCCATATTTGGATGCAGTTCCCACCTAGGCTCATGAACCATCGGAAAGCTGCTCCTTTTAGAGTAAGAGGAAACACTTTCAACCTTTGATCATTAGTATAATAATCATATCCTCTACAAGGTATTTCAAACTCAAATAAAAATGTATCTAGATCTTCATTTGTCAAACCATGAAAATTTGGTAGAGAAGATGGTGGAATTATGTGCATTTGTGTCACTCCTCCTAGATCTTTGATAGGAAATTAAAAAGTTGCAATGTGAGCCATTTCTTACCATAATAGAAGATTTTTTTTAATGTTTTTCTTTGAGGCTCCTCCTTCAAATGTTCTTTTCAATTGGTTAGAGAAAGAGTGGTGCTTATATCACCACTTGAGTGGAATTATGAGATTTTTAAAAAAATTCTACCTCTAAATTTCCTACGCAATTCTGTTGAAAAGCGAGCAGAGGAGTGAGCACTTTAATTTCTCGTTATGAATATTCTTACCTTCCATTTTTAATACAAAATTCTTTCACAGCAGACAAACATCAAACACCTACTGCAATTTTTATGCAATTGTGATGAAAAGCAGGCAGAGGAGCAAGCACTTTACTTGCTCGTTACATAGATTTTTACCTTCCGTTTTTAATACCCAATTATTTTGTAGCAGCAAATATCAAACATACATCGCTCTGTGAAATGGAAACACTCTCCTCGGCAACAATGCCAAAATTTTGAGTGCTAAAAAATGTCTTTTAAAACTCCTAATTACCTCACATTAATCATCAACCCTGGTAAGTCTTTTTGCTTCAAGAGTGTACACAATATGTGCATGCTATAATCCCAGAGAGTAATGTTTCTTAAAAGGAAGTATATATCTTTGATACAAGAATAAATGGATGTATCTAATAAACTCAAATTGCAATTATTAAAGGAAATATGACATCTAAGCATCAAAACTCAATCCTCTACTAAGATCATAATTAAATCTCACATAAGTAATTCAATTAACAATAGCATCAGACGAGAGCACAGTAGCAATAACTCATCTCTTCTTAGCTGATTCAATATAACCCATACTCAATCTCTATGAAACAATCAAAATGGAAATGACATCAATCTAAGAGTTCAATAGCGATAACCAAACTGTTATAGCTAATTAAATCAATACGATTCGCTATCTAAATAATTAAATCTAGAATAAGCATAAATCGAATTAAATGACAGTGATGTGAATCATATAAAGCAAAGATATTCCTTTAATACAGGAAAACATTAAAAAATGCATAAGATGGGAAAATTAACAAATTAATCAAACTTTTGGAAATCAGAAAGATAGAATATAGAGAAGCAGCTTAATCCACTGGAGGTCAGGCCCTTAGCCACCAGCGAACGCAGTTGAGCTACTTCAGATAAGGCAAATGAACAACAACCTCAAATTATATATTAATAACTGAACTTGAGTGACATTACAATATGATCATGTTCTCTTGACAACAGAAGTCCGTAAATTAAAATTACAGTTTGAAATAACAAGGATTGATCTCTCTCTTTGATCTTTGATCTCATTCAAATACATAGAGAGTAGAGAGAATTTACAACAGATATGATTACAAAATTATTCCCATAAAAAAATTGGATTTTTCACAACAGTTTGATCAACAAGATCATATCTAAAATATCTTTTCATCAGCATTCAACAGGAATAGGTTGAATTTGGTATTGCAACTGAGATAATTTTGAAACTGGCCACAACAACAAATATGAGAAAAATGTCTTCAGAGAACCTTCTATTTCTCTTAATATAGACCGAATTTGGGAAAACTTGTCTTCAGAAAACTATCTCGGTCCATTTTGAACGAAACCCATGTTTCATATTTTCCATATTCTTCTCCATTTGCCTGAAATGTCCAATGCAAAACTATCGCTTCTTATTCTAGAAAATTTCTAAGTTGGAATATTTAACGATGAGTTGGAGATCAAATCTGCAATTTGAAAAATATCTTGGAAGCTAAAATGGTGAGTGATGTTACAAAACATTTATCAATAAACTCATTGGTAAAATCATGCATAATAATCATCAATTTATTAAAAATAAAGGAGAAGAAAATAATATTTATCCATAAGAGCATAAATAATTATAAAATGGAAAATCACGATAAATGTCGTGATAAAGAATGGTATCAATGGATGAAATAGGTGTTAAAGAGTAATCATAATAATGACAAACTAGTGGCCCAATAGCTCCCGCTTCCCGTTCATTCTGAAAAATGTGTAGAGCATGCCTGCCTTACCTTCTAGTAGCCTAGACTGTCCCTCCCACAATTTGCGCAATTTTGCCTCCCAGCGGAGCCAGACCTTGCAGATAGTCACTGTAGACTTAGATTGCCCATCTCCATCACTCAATGATTCTCGTGCAGTTTTGATCAGCAGTGACCAGAGAAACCATCCAGCATCACAACCTTTTCACCTCTCCTGGTCACCTGCATTCAAAGTCATCATGTGTCATCGTAGAATAGAAGGTTTTGGATTTGATGTTGTCTCGTCATGAGTGACTGTAGGTATAGGTACACCAACAAACATGGAAAGACGATGAATGTGATGAAGTAAGGGAGCACATGCAGAAGGACAGGTTCACAAATAGACGAACAAATGATACATGTGAAATGGATGAACGTGACGATAATGCACCTTCAAAAATAGATGAGCATGTCAAGCCTTCCAATATGCAAGCAAGTTACAACATGTTAAAGCTTCATCAAGCAAACCAAGGACCATCAAAGACTCCGTTCACTTTTCCTTGTGAAGGTGAAGCTATGATACACCATGAAGACATCCATCACCCAGCAGCACTATAACTGAACATGCACTCCAGCAGCAGCATGAATGTACCAGCATTGTCATGTCAATTCATGTTGATTCATGTCATAATTTATGTCACCCACATCTCCACTAGAAGTCCAAGAGACCCACTTGTTGAGAAAAGAGTGATGTAAGTTGAAAATTCATCAAATTCAAACGGTCACGAGGGTAGTTGAACAACCACAATGGTTAGTTTCACCTTTTCTATAAATACCCCCCTCATTTCTACATGCAAGATAATTTTCACGTGAGCTCCTCCCACATAGACAAGAGAGTTTGTAATCTTCTATTTGAGGAGTAAGCAGTGGCTCCAATGCCCCGCACTCGGGGTTAGTGATGTATGGTGTAACGATTTGTCTTGGAACTTTCGCTTAATTCAGAAGCCTACTAACAGGCCAACACGATTTCACACATGTATTATATATGTTGTAAGACTAATATTTAACACTTGTAATGCATGTTTCTTTAACCTGTATTCTACATATGAAAAATTTCATTTGTTGTAATGCATAATCTAATAATTGAAATGTGTTGTATAAGTTGTTAATGTTGTCTCACCTATGTAGATTACTCTCCTAGACATCAGACATACCTTTCACATGAAGCATGTTGTAACAACCATTTCACTCGTTCGGATTGATACATTGAGTGTTTTAAGCATTATCTTACCTTGTATTTTTTGATTACCACATCCGTGTGAACTTCTCCTCCAAAAGTTGTGCATGTCTTCTTATATTGTGCATTTCTAACTGAGTTGGGACTGCATCCCATCCAACCTGAGACTCACTTTCACCCTATCCCTTTACAGTGAAAGAACCATTGACATGAGTACACTTACACTTACACTTACACTTACACTACTGACAACCAAGAGTTGAGGCAAATCCTTAAGACAATGGCCAATGGGCCATCATGCCATATGGGTCTACCACACCAAATGGTGTGAGGTATAGTTGGGACTTCATACCTTGGTGATCCCCTGAATGTTGGCGGGTCGAACACCATGAACAAGGTTTTCAATAGGTTCAAAGGAAATTGTACAAAGAATCAATTCAATTGTATGGATCTGTATGGTCATGTGGAGAAATATAGCAGCTATATAGCTTATGCCTTTCTTTTTTGTGTATATCATATACCTCATTTTGAAATGATTTTGATGACCATGCAATTTTTATTTGAGTATCTTATAGAGGCTTCCTTAAGGTATCCAAATCTGACTTTGAAGAAGAAATTACTTATGTATTTGCAAAACTCATTTATTATTCAAGTACTTAACTTTTTAGTTATTGTGTGATTGATGCAATGATCTAAAAGTAATTTCTACATTATATTAATGTTAGCAATTTATCTATTTAACTAGGATCATATGGATAATAGTCACCTAAGGTTGAATTTTTGTAATGTACTTAACCCCAAATACCTCAAAACGTGAAATATGCATCCAAATAAGTGAAAATGTATCCTTACCCCCATAAATTTCTACTTGAGGGGGAAACACACCTTCAAATACATGGAAGCTCTTTCATTAGGGTTATTTCTCACCCCTTCTTACCTACAACATCCCCTAACCACCTCCTTGAATAAGGTGTCCAACCTCAAGACTCAAGTGGGCCTTTGAACAAACCCATGTGTAAATTAGTGCTACATGGCATGATCTCAAGTTGGGTGTTCATCTTGTAAATCTTCCTTTTTGCTGATACCCTTCATCGACATGGTACTAAGCCCTAGTTTTAACCTAGAAAAAATGATCTCCATTAATGACATGACAAAAGAGAATGTAATCCATGTGAGCATGCCTCCAATTACATGTAAAACATGCCCGATGGATCCTTCACATGCAAATTATTTCTCGGTAGTTTATCAATTACGAGCTATGGATTTAGAAAAGAGGAAGAATGAGATTTTGCAATTATACAAGGAGGAGTGGAGTGTGAAAAGTCATGCTCTCTGGGTATCAGGAGGAGACACAATTACAACATTCTTTCATAATTGGAGTAATTGTCAAAACTTTTGGCTTTCTTAATCATAAATACCTTTTTTTGAGTAATTGATGGGAGAAACATTTGGGCTAATGATTTTGAAAATTTTCTTAGAATTTTAAAGGAACTTGAAGAGATTGTTGGTAAATGTATGTGTGCACTACGTCGACTATTTTACCTCGCTGGGGTGCTCTTGGACATAAATTCCATATGCTTTCCTAATTAATTTGAGAATTCCATGTATTTGTATTGTAGGAAATATAATTGTCTCCACCTCCTGTTCTCTTCCCCATATAGATATGGATTTAGTAAATGAGATATAGCTTGATAATGCAATTAAGTGCTGGATTGCATTTTCTATATGAAAAGTACTTCATGTTATGCATGTGATTTTCCCCCTAGTCACCTTATCTATTCAATTTCAAAAGAGTTTTCAAATCAAATTTTGAATTTTATTGCAAATAGAATATGAACATGGTCTCTTCTTAAAAGATAGTTAAAGTGTTGAATTTGCTATGTACATTAATTCACAAGGTAATTTATAAATAAATGAAATGTGAAACTATATCCTACTTCATTCACTATTAATCCATGTTTTTTACAAGCCCAAAATCTTGGGTGTGTAGCACATGTAATGTTTTTTTTGGTATGAGCAAAGTGACTAGAAAGGATTCAGACAAGGACCTCGTTAATGGTTAATGTGGTTCATTGAAGTTTTCCAGACAAATTGTTTGAAACAATCACTTAACATTTTTGCTTTGCATTATCCTTTCTTCAAAGCATGATATTCAAATATATCCTTTTGGTGGCATTAAGAGACTTCAAGTTCATGCATATGAAATTATTGGAAATTCAAACACTTATTCTCTTGAAATGGAACATGACTTTGATTTTGGATATGAAGAATTCAACTTTAGTGAGGTTTTTTTTCAACCAAATGATACATACTATTCAGTTTATATTAGGTGTCATCTACAATACTACATCTTACCTTCGAATCTCGGCCCTAAGGTATTATTGTACTTCATTTATTTTGAAGTTGGAGAAATGTATCATATATGGCTGAAACAATGTTTTTTCTAAACACAATACTTGATATGGGAAATTTTGTAGGTTGGCATACTCAAATTTATTAGTTGTTTTCAATGAGAAGGTTCTTCAGTATTCACGGGGGGTGACTAAAATACATATTTTAGTATTTATTCATGTTGGAGTGCACCAACAATGTCAGGGATAAAACTACATGCATATTAGACTTATTAAAGAAGACAACTTGGCAATTTTTTTAACAATCATTCTTTTTGTGGGTGATATGTTGCAAGAAAAATGCATAGGGGAGGGTTACTTTGTATCATCTCATTTAAGGGTTACTTTGTGTCATGTCTTGTATTAATCCTTAGTTATATATCAGCTAATTATATATTCTAACAAGGATCATTATTTGTAAACATGGGTCACTTATGTTGGGTTGTGTTATATTCTTTCCACGACTAGCCCACGTAGTTAACCGGGGGTTAGAGCGGGGGTTCACAGGGGGTTGGAGGTGTACCTGTAACCCCAGAAGGAGATGTGGAGAAATATAAAGCACAATTGGTAGAAAAAGGTTATTCCTAGGTGTCGGGAATTGACTTTGGTGATATTTTTTCTCATGTTTCCAAGTTAACTTCTATTAGATTACTTTTATCTGTTGTTGCTGCTTTTGATTTTGAGGTAGAATATATGGATGTGAAGACAACATTTTTCACGAGGATTTGGAAGAGGAAACCTACATGAAGCAACCTGAAGGATTTGTAGTGAAGGGTAAGAAAAAACTAGTATGCAAGTCAAAGAAGCCTTTGTATGGGTTAAAACAGTCACCAAGGATGTGATATCAGAAATTTGATACATTTATACGAGGACTTGGCTTCACCAGAAGCAAAGAAGATCACTATGTGTATTTGAAATTAATTGGTGACCATGATATTTATTTTGTCTTGTATGTGGATGATATGTTTCTAGTTTGAAATGACAAAGAAATTATCCAAGATTTGAAGACCGAATTGTCCTCCAAATTCGACATGAAAGATCTTGGTGCTGCAAACTATATTTTGGGCATGGAAATCAAAAGAGATCGGGCAAAGAGGAAGCTTTGGTTAAAATAGAGGAAGTATGTTGAGAAAATACTATAGAGGTTTAATATGTAGGATAGTAAACTGGTGAAGGTTCCTATTCCTGCAGGTGTGAGGTTATCTGCTAAATAGTGCCCAAGACACAAGAAGAGGAAGAGGACATGTCATGTGTTCCATATGAAAGTGCAGTCAGTAGCCTAATGTATGCATTGGTCTGTACTAGACCAAACATTGCACATGCACTGGGAGTATTGAGCAAGTTCATGTCAAAACTAGGGAAGGAGCATTGGAAAACAATGAAGTATGTTTTCAGGTATTTACGTGGCACTAGTGATTATGGTTTGTGCTACCAAGGAAGATCAGGATTGGACAGAATGTTGGATATTCATGGCTTTGTTGATGTAGACTAGGCTAGATATCTGGATTAGAGAAGATCTACAAGTGGGTATGTGTTTAACCTATTTGGAGGTGCAATCAGTTGGATGAGTAAGAAACAATCTGTAGTGGCACTATCAACTATAGAGGTAGAATACATGGCAGCCACTCATGCAAGCAAGGAAGCAGTTTGGTTGAAAATATTGTGTTCAAATATGGGGTTAGTATAGGGAGCTATAAGGATAGACTATGACAACCAAAGTGCAATTTCTAGGCAAAGAATGCTACATATCATTCAAAGGCAAAGCACATTGATGTTTAGTATCACTTTGTGAGGGATATGATAGAAGACAAAAAGGTGTTTCTAGTAAAGGTGGACACTTTGAAGAATACTGCAGATACATTGGAAAAATCTGTGAGCTCTAAGAAGTTCTATATATGTAGAGAGACAATGGGAATTTCAGGGCTGGAAAAATGACTAAGCTCTCTTGTGCCCCTCTGTGGAAAGAAAACAACAAGTGGGAGAATGTTGGGTTGTGTTATATTCTTTCCACAACTAGCCCATGTAGTTAACCAGGGGTTATAAGGGAGGGGTCATAGGGGGTTTGAGGTGTACCCATAACCCCATTTTAAAAATTTTGGTTTTGGACCCTATGCTAGGTTGGGTGGACCCACCTATAGTTTTGTGCATGATTTTCTCACATGTTTTTTATTTTGGGCATGATGGTTTTCGGTCCATGGAATTGGACGTGATGGTTTTTTTTCCATGATATTGGATGCTTCAGCATGTATAAATATTTATTATAACATTGAAAGGTACATAATGAAAAATCAAGCTGGTAATCATGGTTTTGGGATCCAGGAGAAAATATCTATGTATATGTGTTTTATGTGTTATGCTCTCGCATTTTTTATTTTATGTGTTTTAGAATTTGTATGCAGGTAATTTTTGTATGGGGTTAAAATGTACAAATTAGTGGCAATATCGACATTAAAACGATTTCCCTTCATAATCCAATATTTTTCTATGGACATATCCTAGGTAGTGGAGTATTAGATTTGCCACCAATCCATCCCTGGTGTTAAGATAGAAAAGGACCCTAGTATAAGAAATTTCCTCCATCTCCATTTATGATTTGTCGAAGTCAAGATAAGTATCGAGGTCATCTCATATACACTAAAAGACATCTTTCGTCTAATGTTGAAGGGGGAGGCTAGGGAGCCTTAATCATATTTTCCTTACACCTAGTTGTTCTTGCTTGATGTCAAGGAAGGGATTCGACCTTTTCAAATACACAAGGGGAATTTCTATGTTCCATTAATGTGAGACAACCTAATTCACGTGACCCTTTTTACTAAATTTGAAAGAAAACCATCCTTTGTGCATGGTGCATACAAATGGAAGTGCATCTAAAATGTGTTGCCAATTCTCCTGCACCCACCTCCTCAGACACGTTGCAGAGTAGTGTCTGCCTCTAGTTATTCCGACCAAAACCCTTTCAATTGTAGACATAAATTCATCTAATCTGATACCCTCCCCTAGTACTAATATTTGGTTCCTATCTTTTACCTTGGGGCATTTAATCTTCATGACCTTCTTCTTTTAGCCTGCTAGTGAAGCATCTTCAAAGGGTGTGGTTATATCTTGAGGGTGTACCCTCGGCAGATCCTCGGTGCAAGGAAGACTCAGGTTTGGTGATATGCCTTCATGCACTATGCCATGATCGAAATAAGAAGGAAAACCTAATGAGCCAACAATGGAATTGGGAGAGATTTGATCCTTCCCTTGTTGAACTATCGACACGTCTTCCACATGACCATCCACGTTCCCCACGAAAGCCCCCGAAAATGCACCCAAAATCTGCACTGCTTGGTAGAAGACCATTATGTTTTCCTAAATGCTCTAAACATTAGAGTTGATGTTGAAAAGTCTGAAAGTTATGTTAGGTCCCTATAATACTAGTGATTCCCCCATTACTATTGTCATTATAGCCCTTATTGTTATTGTTGTGCTAGGTCCCTATACTATTACTGTAAACCCTTATTGTTATTAGTGCATCCCCCTTATTGTGTTATTATTCCCATATAGTTCCCATGTTGTTATTATTGTACACCATAGAAGCCCACTATTTTTATTGTTGTGCCCCTCCAATATTATTGTTATGTAGGTTCTGATTGTATTGGGACTGCGTATACTCCTCTATATAGAAAGGAGGTCTTGTCATTTCTATCATCGAAGAATTATTCATTTGTGTAATGTATAGGATGTTTCCCCCTTGAAGAGGTTGACTTATAAGGCGTTGATCTATCTTTCTTGTCTTTCTGTGAGTTAGTTTCATAAAATTTGGTATCAGAGGTTTGGATTCCAAGGTGTCACTGCTCCAAAACAAGTCATTGAGGAATTGTCACTATAACTTGTTTTCTAAGACATTTCAAAAGCTATAACAAAAAACCCATTTTACAGGAAATCCCAATGATCCTCGGGTCCAAATTTTAGATCTTATTTCACTATATTTTTGGAGATATGATCCAAAGCAATTACGATTTTTGTTGGCTCCCAAATTACATCCCAAACAGGTGACCTTGGGAAAATAGTCATAACTTAGTCTATGAGTATCAGATTGAAATTTCATAAGAATTTAAAGAAGGAGGATGGACTATAGGTTTCTTTGCATCATTTTTAGGTACGAAGGTTGAAAAAGTGACACATGGAACTTCGCACAAACTCTCTCTATAGAAAAAGTGTATAATCAGGTCATCTTGGGAGATTTGGCATAACACTTTCGTGGAGAATCCGATTTCAATCAGACTTGTGGTGTTGGAAAAAGGACTTAGAGGGATACTGTCATGTGGAAAGAGTTATTTTTGCGGACAAACCTAACCTCCCTAGGAGTCTAAGACTCTCTAGTGACAAAC